>JAXCGZ010015671.1:12500-55367 GCA_037179515.1 Halocaridina rubra | reverse complement strand
CGAATTCGTAGTAATAATGATGATGATAATAATAATAATAATAATAATAATAATAATAATAATAATAATAATAATAATGATAATAATAATAATATCCCCAATCATCATCAAAGGAAAATTATAGTTGCCAATAATAATAATAATAATAATAAGATATAAGGAGAATTTTTAGAATAGACATCATGAAGGTAATGCAGAGGTACAGTAAACCCAGCAGAGAGCTGGATATTCATTACACATCTTTTATAATCCCTTCAAATCTGACAGGTCATTACACTCTCCATCTCTGTTTCTCTTTACAGCCTGATAAAGGCCGTTTTATTTTATAATTTTTGGCCTGTCCTGGTGTCATAATCATCTTTATTTATTTATTTTTTTTTTTAAGGCTGATCCTACCTAGCGGTTTTCCTGGTTTGCGCCGGGTCCCGGAACCGAACTACCGCGATAAGGGAGGGAACACTGTATACAGTATATATATATATATATATATATATATATATATATATATATATATATATATATATATATATATATATATATATATATATATATATATATATATATATACACCTAGTTCTTGTAAAAATGCGAAGATAGGTTCTAAGAAGTGCCGCGTATTATAATTTTCGCGCAATGTAACTAGTCATTTTCCATAAGAAACAATGATAATGAGCATAACTACGTTTCACAATCGTACATTGACACACTATACAAAAGTTATTAGTAAAACGTATTTTATGAGTATATAACAAAGCCGAAAGACCTGTAGTTATTTATATTAACATGTAATTAGTGTACAGCATAAAAGATATACAGGTTTACTGTACAGTAAACAAATTAATGCACTTTATTATGCGGTGGTCACCAGGCATACAATGGGACGTGCATGGTGGCAGTGAGCACGAGGATGCAGGAGTACGAACCTCTATCTGCAAACGTTTTTGCTCTAGAATGCTTTTTCCCTGATGATATTATATCGCAAGTTTGTTTGCTGTTTGTTCTTAATGCTTTTTTTTCATTCTCTTCATAATATCCGATCGCATTAAGCGGTAGAAGAGGAGGAGGATGCGGAAGAACAAACCTCTATCTGCAAACGTTTTGCAAACTCCGTATCAGCTGATGCACCCTTGCATGCTATTTCCCTGACGATATTATATCTTAACTTTGTTTTTAATGCTTTTTTCAATTCTCTTCATAACATCCGATCGCATTAAGTGGTAGAAGAGGAAGAGGATGCGGGAGAACGAACCTCTATCTGCAAACGTTTTGCCGCCTCCGTATCAGCTGATGCACCCTCACATGCAATTTCCCTGACGATATTATATCGCAAATTTGTTTGCTGCTTGTTCTTAATGCTTTTTTCCATTATCTTCATAATATCCGATCGCATTAAGCAAGAGAAGAGGAGGAGCATGGCGGAAAAGTGCCTCCGAGGTGGTCGATCATTTACTAAATGAAAATTTTTTTTTTTCGAATTTTTTTGCAAGGGCGTTATTTGTGTATTTCATATTTTTTTACTATTATTTTTTGGGGCGTTATTCCAATTTTGTGGATTACAAACACACGTAAAAAGCGAACTAAGTATATATAATATATATATATATATATATATATATATATATATATATATATATATATATATATATATATATATATATATATATATATATATATATATATATATACAGTGCTCTTTCGTTTATCGCTGGGGTACGGTTCCGGGACCGGCCGCGATAGGTGAAATTCCACGAAGTAGGAGCACAATATATATATAGGTATTTTACATTTATTTTTACCTTTACTGTATAAACCCTCCCTGCATTGTTAACAAACCACCCTTTACTTTATTAATAACAGCGTGCAAGCATAAATTTATATGAACGTGATAGGTAAGCTTACTGTGAATGAGGTGATGATGACGTGTACATACACCACAGCCAAATACTCCACAATCAATGACAGCTTTACGGCTGCTTTTTGCGAGAGAAGAACATGGTAATCGGGAATTGCTGTTGCTGTTTCTTCTTTTGTGCGAAGATGGTCTTGTAAGGAGTCATGGCATCGTCGATAATATTGCAGGTCACCGAACGAACCAAATTATCGTCATGCTCCTGCAACAGTTAGTGGAGTTCTTTCGCTTGTTTATACGTGGCTGCCAGACATTCGAGTGTAAGGCCAGGTTCTTCGACTTCTTCGTGTGTTTCCTCTGGTTGTTCTACTTCCTCTTCTTCGCTTGCTGATTTTGTCATTTCCTCCAAGTCTTCATCAGTCAAAGGCTGCGAATGGCAGTCGATCAGTTCATTCACGTTTTCTTGAGTCATATCTTACAAGCCTTCTCCTCCTAGATAAGTAGCCAACTTCACAGCTTTCGCAACTGCCGAGTTATGGACTTCGTCAGGAGCAAATCCCTTGTAGTCGTAGATGACTTCCGGCCACAAATTCTTCCAGCTGGTATTGATTGTGGCCGACTTCATCTCTTTGATTGCATTCTGAATATTTTGAAGGCATGTATCAATCGTGTACTTACGCCAGTACGAATTCTTTAACCGCATCCATGGAGTCAACCAGGTTCGCCAGGGCATTTCGTGTGTAGAGGGCCTTGAACGCACGAATAACGTCTTGATCCATAGGCTGAATCAGTGATGTCGTATTCGGTGGCAGGAACTCTACTTGAACACCGTCATATTGGAGATCAGTTGTGTGGCCACCAGCATTATCCATCAAGAGACGGACTTTAAATTCAATGTCCTTCTCAGCAAGATAAACTTTGACCTGAGAGATAAAGCATTGGTGAAACCAGTCCTATGTGAAGCTTTTCGTGATCCAGGCCTTAGGATTATGCATCCAATACACTGGCAGCAGATTCTTGTTTATGTTCTTTAAAGCCCTAGGGTTCTTAGACTTGTAGATAAGCCCAGGCTTTAACATGAAGCCCGCAGCATTCCCGCACATGACTTGGGTAATGCGGTCTTTGCGCACTTTAAATCCAGAGGCTTTAGCTTCTTCCTTGAAGAGAAAAGTGCGAGATGGCCTTCTCTTCCAAAATAACCCAGTCTCATCCATGTTAAATACTTGCTCAGGAGCATATTCGCTTTCCTCGATAATTTTCTCGAAGTCGTTTTTTACATGTTCTTCAGCTGCAGCTGTATCTGCAGAGGCAGCTTCGTCATGCACCGAAACGCTCTTTAGACTATAGCATTTTTGAAATTTGGCGATCCATCCCTTGCTTGCAACGAACGATCGTGTCCTCGGTGGAGAATCACTGGAGGGTCCTGGTTGTGGGTTGTCGATATCTTCTTCTCTTTCCTCCTCCTCACGGTCGCCACTGTCGTCGTCAGGTTCGTTTGCAGTGAATGTCTTGTACAGCTTCTTCGACTTTGTTTGTATGATACCCGTGTCTAAGCTGATGTTCTTCTTCCTGAAATCAGCAATCCACAGGGCCAAAGCAGATTCCATCCACATTATTATCTAATTGTGGGGTGTTACGACCCTCTTCGCTGTTTCACTAAAAGAAATAGTTGCTGTTTTCCTGATATTTGCCTCGTCCTTTTTGATGTATCGAACAGTAGATTCATTGATGCCAAAATGGCGGCCGACATCCGCGAACCTTCTTCCTTCCTTCAGCATATCTAACAGTTTTACCTTTTCAGTTATGGTCAACATCTTCCTTTGCTGCTTGACTTACTACCAGAAGCCATAGAAGATGAAGGACGCTTGGGAGGCATTGCAGAGGTTGAAAAACGAAAGTTTCACAAAATCACAAGCACAACGTATTAAGAAGCACAACGCAAACGGCGCACACGTGAGTAGACTGAACGGGTGAGGCGAGACAATGGAAGATGCTGGGAGAATGAAGCTTCAATCAATAAGCCAATCAGACCCCATGATACAGAACATAGAGTAAAACAATTCTGTGATTCCTCGTCTCCCACCCATCAGCCAAGAGCATCCCATGTACTATCTCACGTAGGTGCGACCCTTTGCGTTTTCCAAGACGCCAATACAGTGTACGCTATCGTACAGTATTTTACATGGTGCAATACTGTGAGTTACAAGTTTAAATTTATGTTTCTTACAATTTTTTACTGTTTTATTATTCTTAGGCTATGAAATACTTTTTTTATCAATAAAATAATGAAAATACTGGAAATTTTAATATGTACTAGCTCACGTAGGTGCGACCCTTTTCGTTTTCTGAAACGCCAATGCCAGTATCGTATTTTACATGGTGCAATACTGTGAGTTACATGTTTAAATTTATGTTTTTTACTATTTTTGTTTTATCATTCTTAGGCTAGGAAATACTTTTTAATCAATAAAATAATAAAAATACTGGAAATTTTAATATGTACTAGCTCACATAGGTGCAACCCTTTTTGTTTTCCGATACGTTGATACCGGGATCGTACTTTCTATGGTGCAGAGTTACATGTTTAAATTTGCGTTTTTTGAAATTTTTTACCGTTTTATTATTCCTAGGCTGGGAAATACTTTTTTTTATCAATAAAATAATGAAAAACAATAAAAATTCAATAACATAATGAAAATACTGAAAATTTTAATATTTCCACATATCGTGGATTCTCGCATATACCCAGGGGGAAAAAAAAAAATAAAAAATAAAAATAAATAAAAATAAAACCTCCGCCAAAAAGCCGCAATGCGCTGAATTCGCGAAAGGTGAACCGCGATATAGCGAGGGTTCACTGTATATATATATATATATATATATATATATATATATATATATATATATATATATATATATATATATATATATATATATATATATATATATATATATATATATATATATATATATATATATATATATATAAAGAGATTACCTTCCATAATAATGAACCAATTGTTGACCACTGTGAGCTCAAAGAGTGTCACACCAGCAATGAAGAGGTCATCAAAGTTGTTCAGGTAATAGTAGTCAATAAAAACAGTGTTGTTGTCATCTTTGTAAAACTGTTCCACAGTAGTGTTCCTAGAAGAAAAGTTTAAGCTTAATAACGTGTTCCTAGAAGAAAAGTTTAAGCTTAATAACCTGCACTAAGTGATCCTTGACTCTGAAGGTAACAGACTTGTGATTGAGCATCACAGGTGGGCTGGAGGACAGAATTGTCTTTTACACGTTGAGCACGCTAATCACTGTGCTACCACAGTGGTAATTACTAATCTTAATGCCTACCATTATTTACAATGATACTGACTTCTTGCAGAATTTCTACATACAAGTTCATAACCCATCATTGATAAAATCACAGCAAAAAGTTAGGCAAGTTCTTATTTCTAAGTACCTTTATGAAGTGCAAAACATTTTTAAGTTATTTATTGTGTCACTATCAATTTCCATTTGCATGGCAGTGGACACAGACAGATGGGAGCTGGGGAATTAATGCTGATTGCCCTTCCTAACACTCAGCAGTGGGTTCAAACAAGGCTTTCAAGTAGAGTGCTCTAGCCACAGCATTAACATTGTTCTCCCCCAAAAATGTGTCTCACTATTAATTCTCATTTGAAAGGTGGACACAGACTGCTTGACCCTGGGGAGTTAAAACTGGACTTCATTCCTAACACCCTGCAGTGGGCTAGAATATGGTCTTATCACTTCCCAAGTCAAGTACTCTAACCACTGGCTACGGCAGTCCAACTGTAATACATTCTTAATTACTCTACCATAATTCAAAAATAATTATCAACTAACAATAAGAGACACCAATTTCAAGGATTTTTTCCCCCAAATTTTAGAGAAAATTGTCGCTAACCAGATCTAATGTAATTTTTGGAGACAAATAGATTATCATCTGAAAAGCTACATGGGTTCAGACCAAAATTATCAACAGAGATTGAACTCAAAGCACATTTTGATTTGTCTACTTACACACAACAATTCTTCATTTCATATTTTGAAAACAATTCCATTCCAATGATTGCGAAGAAGTAATAAGTTATGATGATCACGACGATAGCCGACATAACACGGGGGAGTAAGATGACTAAAGTCTGGAATACATCCCTGTATCGACGACGCATTCGGAAGAGACGTAACAATCTACAAGACATAAAAAGCGTGCTGACCATAGTTTCAATATTCACTTAAACATTATTCCAAGAACAAATTGGAAAATCTGCAACTTTCGTCATTATTAAATCAATGGTACAGCTTTCAGAACTATAGATGTAATCAAATCATGGTCTAAAATAAATTTCAAGATAGTACATGAACTTAATCATTGCTACATTAAAAAAAAACTAACTTGTTAAGATGAGTAACCTCCACAACACCATGTAAAGTTAAATAACTCTGTAAATGTGGCATATGCTAGGCGACTTGCCTTATAAATATGAATAAACCTAGAGCACCCTGGGTTTCTCTTCTTTACGAGATCCGTAAAATCACTCTACATTAAAAAAGATTTCCTTTAAATGCTTTTGTCTTACCTTAAAGGTCGTAGGATAACAATGTAAAAGAATGAACTGGAAAACTGCTCTGCGATTATACCAGCAATTGCTAATAAAGTGACAAAAAAATCATAGATGTTCCATCCAGAGCTGAAATAATCCATCAAGCCCAGTCCAATCATTTTCAGATTGGCTTCCAAAACATAAACTGTGAATGAAAGACTATTCACATTAGAGGGGTGTCACTGAAAAAATACCGCATTAAAAGCCAAAGTTCAAGAATTATGATATCTTGTTTCAAGCATTATGTATCACTAGTAATCCCCATTACGGGGAGGTGGATATAGAGAGAAAGTGGCTGGATGCCCTTCGTTTCTCCCTAAGGTGGGTTCCATGATGGGTATGTCTACTCCTGAGTCAATTATATCTTTTGACTTGGCAACCGTGGTCCCCAGTTATTGTATCTTGTATAAAGATTAATCAGATTTTTTTTCTTTTTTTGTGTGACATTTTTGTGTCACTAGTAATCCCCATTTGAAAGGGGGTGGAAACTTTCGAGCTTTTTTACAGCAGGGGAAATTAAGGCTGGATGATCTTTCTAGTCCCCCATGGTGGGCTTAAACATGGGCTTATTATTTCTTGAGTCAAGCACCAAATCCAAGCCCATTGGCCCCCAGAAGTGATACAACTTATTCAAGGATATTTCTTCTAAAAATCCTAACACAATAAGCTTAATGTAATTACAGTATAACAATATTATTCAATAACATGCAACTATTAACAAGAGAAGATTTATATTGTCCAAAGAGAAGAAATTAATCAACATAAATAATGATAAATGTAATATCACCTTCAAAGGAGAAATTACCTTGCAAAAGAAATTAATTTAATATCTGTAAAGGAAAAAAAGGGAACTTCTCTGATTACTATAAATTCTAACAAATAATGTACTAGAACAAATTTCACACAAGTGGCGTGACAAAGGAGGACACAGGAGATAGAGAATTACGGAGACAATTAATATGAAGTAGCAAATCTGACAGGAGAAGCCAAAAGAATTAACTGACATACTACTTACATGCTACGAACCCTACTTGTCCCCAAGTGACCTCCATATCATAAGTGATTGGCTCGCCACGCATAGATATCAAAATAGTGCTGATAATGAGGACGAGAGCATTTGCAACTATAACAGCATCTAAAGAAAGAACATATGAAAGGATAATATTTTAAACGTATTAAGTCAATATCAAGGCACATATTAAATGTTTCAGAATTTTAAAAGTGCAAACCTTGAATAAATTCATAAATGAAGGTTCAAAGGCTCCTGGAAATGATAATGAATACTGTGCAAAAACCACATATGAGGCATCTAACACTATACTGGGCTAATTGTCAATACTACAAAATGCCAGAAAATATATTTAAATTTCACAACTTTAAAACTGATCTCTCGGTAAGCGATCATGTTATTGTGATGTGTTTCGACCCTTTTGCTGGCTGTTTTAGCAAGTTCTTAATTGCCAGTTTGTTGTAAAGCCCAGTATAATACTAAACATCTCATATAAAAGGGTATTGTCATAAACCATGTCTAGCTCTTTGTACTCACAGTCTGACAACAATAACAGTAACTGGGCTTTTAGTGCCAACAAGTATGTCTACCAACTATTTGTTTTTCAGAAATGTTGTTTGCCATCTTAATCCCCATATGAATGGGGGTGGACAGAGACAGGTTGGAGCTGGGGAATTAAGGCTAGCTGCTTTCCTAATGCCCCGCAGTGCACTTGAGCATGGGTTTGTCATGTCCTGAGTAAAGAGCTCTACCCACTGTGCTATCGTAGTCCCCTATGGAGGTATGATTACTGTTTTAATTGTCACTATTAATCCCAAATATGGGGATGGACACAGACAAGTTGGAGCTGGGTAATTTAGGGATGGATGCCCTTCCTAACACCTCAAAGTGAGCTTGAACATGGATTCATCAAATCTCGAAGCAAGTACTCTAACCACAGCACTACTGTACTTCCCTATAAAGGAATATTTGCAAATTTATGTTATTATCAATTCCCATTTAAATGGGGTTGGACACAGACAGGTTGGCACTGGGGATTAAGGTTGAATGCCCTTCCTCACATCCTGTGGTGGGCTTGAGCACTGATTTGTCACTTCCCAAGTTGAGCGCTCTAACCATTGCACTATTACACACCCTATTTGCTTATCAGAAATACTATGTCAATCAATTAAGTGCTACTAAAGGTGCAAAATACCAGTGAGGTAATTCATGTAAAGTTATTACAAATATTAATTTAACCTTCAAACTGTAAAGAACACTGAAGAGTATAGATCAATAGTAAGTAAAGTACAAAATTGCACTAAATAGCACAAGCGTTACATAGTGCCTTAGCTAAATACAGTACAAAAGCTCCCACATTTACGAACACCGAGTTAAGAACATTCACAGATATGCACAAAAACCTACCTATTATACACCTATGCATTAATGTATGTATTTCTGTAATGTACTGTATTATTACATTATCATTGCTGTATTAATGCATTGATAGTGTATACATTATATTTTATGTAGTAGTTAAGTGTCTTTAGCCTAAGTACTGTGTACTGCATATGTATATACTGTACGGTACTTTTTTAACCTAAATACAACTTATGAAAAATTCTACTTATAAACGGACTTCTAGAACCTAACTCGTTTGTAAGTTGGGGAGTGTCTGTACTGAGAAATTTTAAGGGATGCTATATAGGAATTATCATACTATCAATGAATGGGTCAAACACATTTGCTAATAGGGAGTCAGCAAAATTAGCTTTTATAAAAACATCAAACTCATGCTTCAACATGAAATGCACTAATAACATACAACACTGAACTGTTTATCATACAGCCTAAACTGCATGGTGGAAAAGGCCCATTAAAGAAAAGAACGTGAAAAATATATAAATTACTGTACTGTACTTATTAATCTCGTAACCTCAATAAGTCATCTTCTCAGCGTATTCTTGTATTGTGCTAAGATAACCAGTTGAGGCCAAAATATTAATAAGTACAGTACGTCATTTATTTAAAACATACGCATTACTTATTAGTTTTGTAACCTCGATTGGTCAACTACTCAAAGTACAGTACAGACGCCCCTGAACTTATGAACATCCGATATACAAACATCCGTATATACAAACCAAATACGAAAATACAAATACAAAACCAAGTTCAAATATTGGCCGGCCGTGCCTCTTCTGCCTTGTACGATTGTCGACCACTAATGATGGTGCACAGCACTGCAGCATACAGCACGTTTTCATTCCTGTTTACTCCCCTTGCATCCTCTAAAGATACTTTTAGTTGTGATTCAGGTTTTTTGTCATATAACATCCAGTGCTGTGCATCACTTATCCATCATGAGAGGTGAAAAGCATAAGGCTAGTGATGTTAGTGGTAAAGCTAAAAGACATCAAGCCATCTCAATGGAAACAAAAGTGGCGATGCTAGAGAAGCTTGATAATGGTGAAAAAATAATTAATGTAGCTGTTTACAATATGAATCGTTCAATAAAGTTAATGGAGGAGGGGTTCACTCTTAAAATGAAAGCTCTCCCTATTTGGAAAACCAGACCCTAATGCTGAGATTTTCTCAAAAGTAGCAAATAGCATCCACGATGCCATCCAGTGTTGGCGTTATACGAAGTTATGGGATGAAAAGACAAAAAGGACAGTGCAAACTTCCTCAAAACAATTCTTCAAGAAACATTAAAAATGTTAAACCATTTGCCATCGCCTCCTCCTCCGATGTCAACGACCCACTGCCACTGTAACTCTGCAACACCTTACCATCTATATCCATCACTTCAAACCTACTCTACCAGTTTCAAAGGTTAGTAGTATTATTACAATTCATTAATATAATTACATGTAATGTTTTATGTATTACAAAAATTGTGTCTTTACGATAAGAATACAAATCTACTATCTTCTAACCAGTTTCAAAAGTAAAAATAAAATTATTATTATTGAAATTTATTAATATAATTCATGTTTTTTATGCTTTATATTTTAAAACAAATGTATCATGTTCTAACATAACTATATTATGCTAAACACATGATGAAGGGATGCTTGGTAGATATATACAGTACGGTACACTCAATACAGTTCTGTATATGTGTAATATTAACTTAGAAACAATTCAGGATACGAACGGCTGTTCAGAACGTAACTCATTCATAAGTTCGGGGGGCGTCTATATTGTACTTTGAATAAGTGATCACTTAAGGTCACAAAATAAAGTAGTACTAAATTTATTCAAAATACAGTATATGAAATACTTACAAATTTCGTGACCTAGACCGGTCACATTCTCAAACTGTATTCTTGTATTGAACTTGAAGAAGGTAATCAGTTGAGGTCAAGAAAATTATGAATACTTCATATACAGGTATATTTCCGTTTTTCTTTAATGGACCTTTACCTCATTAGAAATTTATGATTCAAATTTTAATGGAAACTATATAAAACACAAGCCTTCAACATGATTAAGACTCCATACTACAGCAAGCTTACTATTGGAAATGATTCAAAGCACATCTACGTAAAATCTCTACAGTTGAGTTAACTGTTTCATATACAGTAAAAGCTTTTTGTCATAAAACTTATCCTGAACTCTTACCACACATGAGATCCCCTGTTACGCCATAAAAAGATAAAAAATATAATTGTAAGACACTAGAGAAATATAAAAACTATACCATAAAATTATAATCATCAGTACATATTGCTTTTAAACCAGAATTTATATTATATGAAGATAGTAAACATTCATACTAAATGAGGCACCTATTACAATACTGGGCTAAGTGGCAAAACTACAAAATGCCAAAAAACGCTTTTAAAGTTTCGCAACTTTAAACCTTTGCTATCTCGATAGCTACGTATGTTATTCTTATATTTTTTTAAGTGAAACATCAAAATAACATAAAGCGGCATCCAAGATATCATCATTTTAAAATTGTACGCACATTCATCAGAAGTTCAAATACCTTGATCACTTCTCTTTGCCTATCACAGAAAAAAGCTAACGAAGCATTCATACTAAATATACTCAAAACGTTCAGCATTCAAGGTTTTCGAGTTACATATACAGCAACTACCATGTATGCTGTATGCTGTTTATATATCACTATTAATCACCATTTGAATGGTGATGGACACAGACAGGTTGGAGCTGAGAAATTTAGGCTGAAGGCATTACCTAACGCCAAGCAGTGGGCTTAAACACGGATTTGCCACTTCCCGAGTCGAGTGCTCTAAATGCTGAGATACTGTGATCTGTAGCATGCATCATTCATAATATAAGTATTAGATGTACATCAGAACACAGGGTATCTAAACGAAAATTAAGTATATTGACTGTTTAAAGTTTTTCAGCACGGACAACATATCTTGTCAAATAGTTACCACACAAAAATGACGCCTTGAACAAGTATTTTCGTCAACTCTGGCTCTCTCTGAGCCTTCCCAAAGCAGAGGTGTGTCAAATAATGACATCTCTCAAAATTATCACACTAAATTCGTCTGGAATTGCAAAGTTTTTTGGGGAAACATTTGCTTGTGATAAGGATAATACAGAAAATTTACTTTGCAACCTATCAAAATTGTTAATTAGGATAAAAGAAAAAGCTACAATTTCCTCTATGCGATACCTGAACTGAAAAATATCAGAATTTTCATGAAGAGAATATAACTACAATATTTTTATGCTGATATCACTAAAGCCTTAAAGTAATGTGGCACAAGGCTTTGTGAGCAAAACTTTCCTGCTAATGGCTTTACACTATTTCTGTTCCCTGCATTCCAGTTTTCTTTCCGAGAGTTTTATGTGTAACACCTAGGGATGAGCAAACTATATTGACTTCATGTGGCCCTAGCACCAAAAAAACATTTAGAAAAAGAAATTGAAACAGAGATGGTGAGTGTTGTGACCTGACAGATATGAAAGGAAAGTAAGAGATGTGCAACAGATATGCCAGAGTATTTGGTGTATATATAAGCATAGGAAAAGAACTGACCATGCCTAATCACAAACAATGCCATCAACTGTAGTATCGCAATGGGCGATTGGTGCCATGGGCCTTCCTACTACATACAAATGTGAACAATATCATCAAATGAAGAGCTCATAATATCTTTGTTTTAAAATATACAACTTTTACACAATTCATTGGTATACTTACAAACAAAAAAGCTGAACCACCTCCAAGTCACAAGTCTTCTGATGAGGAAACAACATCCTCTTATTGGATTTGGGAGGTCAACAAACCATGGATCAGGAGATTGGTAAGGCTTCCACTTATACTCACACACTTCGTAAATATTGTAAAATTCCGAGAGATTCAGATAACCCGTCTCTGTCCGATTCAGAGTTTTGAATGCCAAATACGAGTCTCTGTGACCTATATAAAGGTTATGAATCAAAAGATTATTCTCTGGTGTCACTAATATTGTAAAATTCAGAGAGACTAAGATGACCTGCCTTTGTATGATTCAAAGTCTGGAATACTAAATAGGAATCTCTGAGACATATACAAAGGTTATAAATTAAAAGATTATTCTCTGCTGACACTACATGAGTAGTAATCATTCTAAACTCAATGTACAAAAAATTAAAAAACATATTATAATGATATACTTTATCTTTTTCAAATGAAACTGAAACAATGCTTCAAAAGTATAAGAAAAATGTGATTGCAAGCAACTTTTACAATTTATTTTACATGATAATTACTTATCATTATTATTATTTTATTATTATTATTACCATTAGCCAAGTAACATGCCCTGCTGGAAAATATCAAACACTATAAAGTACAGTATTTCTTTTTTTACGTGTGACACCAGAACGGGCATGGAATATTTCCCTCTTTAGGCCTGGGCACCAAGAAAACAATGAGGAAGAAAAAGTAGCAGTTTAAGAACAAGGCAGATATAAGAGAATTCTAAACAATAAGAGAAGGATGGGTTGAAAGAATAATCAAGATATTCAATTTTCAAAACAGTTTAACTAGTTTGACCTCTAGATACTTACTTAAATGCGGTCTGTAAAATTTCAGCAGTCCGTAAAAGTGTCGAAAGGGAATGTGAGTGGGCTGTGACCGCGTCACCAGGAGACGGAAGGCATACTGGCAGGCCCGACGTTTGTGTAAGAGCAGCTTCCGAAACTTGTCTTTTTCTATATCGCTGAAGACAACGAACACCACAGCCAACATCTACAATAATACATATAAGAGGGAGCTTGTAAAGAACAGTAATCCCAGTGTGCTCTAGGTTAATTTAGATTTACAATTCAAGTCGCCTACCCTAACCTAACCTAACAGTTCCCATCATAATTTTATCATAATCAGAGCATAGCAAGTGTCATGTTGATATCAGGTATACATTTGAAAACAAACACAATATGAATACCAAGTCCTGCTAACAAAATTCATGAGATAATATACATTCCATATCTATCCCTCAATGTCCACTTCCCATCATAATTACAACAAAATCAAAGCACAGCAAGTGTGATGTTCATGTCAACTATAATCCTCGATTTTTTTGTGTCAATATTAATTCCCCTTATGAGGCTGGGCAAAGCCAGCTTAAAGCTGGGGAATAAATCCTGAATGCCCTTCCTATCGCCTCACAGTGAGCTCTTTCACAGGTCTGTCAACTCCGAGACGAGCATTCTATCATGAATATCTTTAAAAACAACACACACACACACAGACAATAAAAATCAAGCTCAGCTTACCAAATTCATGAGGAAGTACAAATTGATGGCCAAAAATCCGATGAAAAATGCAGCACTACATCTATTCTTGGCATAAGCTGGCATCATTACATCAGGGAAACTGGCATATGAAAAAATGGTCATACATTTCTATATACAATGGTTGCAATCCCCCTTGTAAGGGGAATGGCCGAGGTAAATCACACACATTCATCAGAAGTTCATATACCTCGATTTTAGAATTTCGTAATCCATATATCAAGTATTTTCTGGTAGCTGTGTCTCTTAACAATATCACTATTCCAAATATTTTACCTCCTATTGCTGGGATCGAACCAAGGAGCTCCAGAACAGGAGTCCACAGTTTGGTGAACTTTCTCTCTCCCTTATCCTTGGTTTGACCGTGCCTGCTCCATGGCTATCCAGGCCAGGAATCGGGCATACCGGTCTTACCAAGCCTCACCTTCCGATTTAACTCGTTCTGCTGTTATTGTAGCTAGAAATTGCTGTACTGCTCAGATTCAAAGCTCTAAAGCTTTCTTTATAAGAAAGAGGGTATTTGAGTGGGGCACCCAAAATTTAGTTAAATTTATTTCCTCCAAGACACAGATTCTAGCTATCTCCATATCTTCTTCTCCTCCTGATAACCCTATTGTCTTTGAAACTATCGAAATTTATCCTCTTAATTCTATCAACATATTACGAATCCATACAGCCTCTAACTTGTCTTGGAGGAATCATATAATCCAAATTTCTAAATTAGCATCCAAATAACTACATTCAGACTTTGGAACTCTCTTCCTCTTTCTGTCTGTCCAAATTCTTATTACCTATCTTCCTTCACAAGAAAGATCTATCGTCATCTCAGAGCCTAATCCTCCATATCTCTAGGTCTTCTGTACTTGGCTTACTTCTTCTGTTTGTCGTTTTCCTTTATGTATCATTACCTCATCTCTGCCTAGTCCTTAACCTTTTTCTTTTCCTTCGTCTTGGTGTTTTCTCATGCCCAGGCCTTATTGATGAGGGCAGTTTTTGCCTGTCTCGGTGTCACCCAAAAAAAAAAAAAAAAAAAAAAAAAAAAAAAAAAAAAAAAATCCACTCTGTTATTTAGGTCCCCACAGCTTAGTGTGCTGAGCCAATAAGCAGCAGATTCCTGTTTTAAACAGCCCAAGTTTGAATCCCGGAGGTAGGAGGTAGAATATTTGGAAATAGTTAAATGCCTAATTACAGTGCGTTATTCTATCAATATCATTATTGTAAGTAATAATAATAATAATAAATTCTTACTTTGCAGTGGTGAGAAGTACATATAAGGAAACAAATCCCTGTAGAAATGTTGAGAAATATGGATCTTCTTTGTTTGGGCTAAAGAGATAGAAACCCAATGTTGTAAATATAATCAAGATGAAAAGTAAAATGCCCAAGACTTCTAGTATAGGGGGTACTGACTGCAAGATCTGTCGCAAGAACCTGAGGAAATTAATATTAAGTACAATACAGTGAATTGGTGGGGGCCAGTGGGTCAGTGGTTGCACACGAGTTGAGAGGCAACTAAAGTGGGGTCAAGCCCACCATGGGATGTCAGGAAGGGCACCCAGTATTAATCCTCCAGATCTAACCTGGCCATGTCCACCCCCCATTCTTGGGAACAAATTGTGACACATAAACTGATTCAACAACAATATTCTGAATTGATATCATACACTGAAACCCAGCAACCTTTACCTTTACACAAGTTAGACTTTTTGTGTGTCACCATTAATCTCCATTATTCATAACGCCACTTTATGGGCTAGATAATGAGTCTGTCACTTCCCGAGTCAAGAGCTTCAATTACTGCACTCCTGCAGTTCTCATTATCATACACACGGGTCGGTTGTCGTTTTGTCATTATTAATCCCCATTATGGGTGTGGTCACAGAGAGGTTGGGGTTGGGGACTTAAGATTGGAATACATTCCTAACGTCCCAAAGTGATCTCGATCATGGATGTTACATCCTGAGTAAAGTATTCTAAACACTGCTCTACTGCCGTCCCTGATATCATACACACAAGTATCAACCCCTATTAGTATGTCATGCTGAAGAATTCAAAACTATAAGTATATTTTTCCCAGGAGATGTACAGTTCTAAAGAATTTTAAGATGTATATTAAATCATAATGGAATGTTATAAAGATTTAAATTCATTTTTAATTCAGGGACAGTAACAATAGAGGAATCTTGTAAAAACCTAAATATATAATATAAAAAATTAGTGCACAATATATTCACAGTTAACAATTACACAAATGGGGACCACTGTAGCAAAGTAGTGTGAAAACTTGACTTGGGAAGTGACAGACCCGCAGTCAAGCCCAGTTACCCAGCTCATACCTGTCTGTGTCTACTGCCATAATAAAGACTAATAGTGACACATCAAATGGTAAACAAATAAATAAAACAATAATGCAATGATGAGGAGTGAATTTTCTAAGACTCAAGAGAAAAAAATCCTTTGATGTATAGGATAGAGTTTTGGTCTCATATTCACAGAATATTAGGAGAGCAGCCTCCTGGACAAATGTCCCCCAGAAAACTACCCCATTGATTCTCTATTAAGGAAATTGAGGTTAGATTGCGTTAGGTACTGTCAGAGTTTGCAATGTGATCGATTTTAATGTCAAATATATAAATTGGAATAAAATAAAACATCCAGGTCAGTTGTCTTATGGGGGCAGCTGTTCTATGAGGGTAATTGTCTTATGGTGGGGAGCTGTTTGGGGGGCAATTGCCAGTGGGCAGTTGCCCCAGAACCTCCCTGCATACAGTAGCAAGTGACTAAACAGGATTGGGGGCTGACAATGCCTCTCTCTCTCTGAACTTCTTTTCCTGCCATAAAACAACAGCAAGTGAAAGATACAACAGCCAAGATACAATAAAGTTCTGCCTTTAGTCTTTTACCACTGATGTTGTCACCCTATTATCATCCCTGCTACTGTACTTACATACATATTCAATGGCCGCTATCTCTCTAGTAAGGGGGTGGCAGTCAAAGCAAATTCATTCATAGGAAGTTAATATACCTCAAGCTCTCCTTTAACGTCCTTGGGAAAAAAGGACTGTCACAATTCCACCGCCACCCTGGTTGGGTCACAGACAGGGTAAGTGGGCAAGGGTATTCTGACATGAGGACCGACAGATGCATCTAGTTTACCACCACTTCTTCATCTCATGGCAACCCCCACCTTCCCCAGTTTACTTTTGTGGTAGCTGGTATGAGAAAGCGTACCTGTTATCAACAATAACTATGGAGTTAAAGTAAAACATCAAGATGACTGGAAAGTAAACATACATATCTATGGAATTCAAAGTATTTGAGGTGCTACCTAAACCACAATACACTAAGTTAATATCAAAAAGGCCTTTAAAACAGAACAATCTTGTACACAAAAACCCATTACTGGTGAACAGCATTTAGTACAATTTTATTTAAAAACTCGGATATTGTAAAGATGAGTAATCCCTGGAAGATCTATGGTAATTCATATTTACAAGGAAAGTCATGTAAATAAACCTAACCTAACAATCTAGGGGTTACTCTTCTTTAAAAAATCCAAAATTTCCACACTAAATGTAGCAAAACAACACAAGCGCTACCTGCGAACACCTCCCATATATCTGCTATCCACGAGGAAGATCGGACGAAGGGCTCGAGTCACCCTGAAGTGGTTCTCGTTGCGGATTATGACAACGACAGCTTCAACAATCATTACAAGCCATGACACAGTCTGGGTTAGCACCAAAAGGAGGGATCGTTCACACATTAAAATAAAAAATAAAATAAAAAATTTAAAAAAAAGATCAGCAGAAGATTAACAACCCCAAGTACTTCAAATAATGACGTACATTATAAGGTTATGTTAGCTTAGTGTAAGTTAGGTTTGGCAGGTAACCTAACCTGACTTGACCATTTAAAGGTATTCTGAAGTACTGGGGGGTCACTAATCTTTACCTGATCAAAATGTCATAAAATTGTATTCTACTAGACAGGGAATAAATGACTGTAACCCAAGCTAATAATACCAAAGACAATGACATAAGCATGAAAAGCAATTTTATAAGGAGGGAATATTTTAGTTTTTAAAAACAAATTAACAAGGTAAACTATAGTGTTACGAAGTATGGCAAGGCAAAATATTCATAAATCAAGGATTTACAGTTCAAACAGGATTTCACCGTTAGTTATCAATTAATGTTACTATCACTGATTCTAAGAATAATTCTATGGTCGTTATATGTACAATGAGGGTCTTATTATTTTCTTAATAACCACATTGATCAAAAGCATGCTTCCAATATGAAGAAACCTCACACAGAAAAAGTGAACCACTTTGCATTACCTTAGCCAATGATCTCTTATGTTTGATAAAAGTTCGAAGACCTAGCCACCTGAGCTGCATAACAATCGATATGCCAAGAATGAAAAGTCCAAAAAGTTCAATAGAAGCGTGAACACCAACAGGAACATCCTGTGAAAAGGGAAATAGAGATGAGAGTTGTTGTTTACTATTTTGTGTCACTATTCATCTCCATTGTGGGGGTGTACACAAACAGGTTGGAGCTGGGGAATTAAGGCAGCATGAAGTTTCTAACAACCTAAGGTGGGTTCAAACACAGGTCTGTCACTTCTCAAATTGAGTGCTCTAACCACAGCACTACCACAGTCCCCGGAATTGAAGATGAAGGTTGTTGCTGTTGTATGTCATTATCAATCACCATTGTAGGGGTGGATACAGACAGATTGGTGCATGGGAATAAAGGCTGGATACCCTTTCTAATGCCCCACAGTGGATCCAATCATGGGTCTGTCACTTCTCGAGACGAGTGCTGTAACCACTGCACTACACCTGTCCTACGAAATAAAGTTGAAAACTGTTGTATGCCAATATATGTTACTATTAATCCCCATTGTGGGGATAGTCACAGACAGGTTGGATCTGAGGAAATGTGGCTGGGTGCCCTTTTTTTTGCATATGTAGCCCTCTCTTCTTATATCATTAAAAGAAGTGCCATTAATAAATATTCAGTAAGTTTCACGAATATGTTGCAAAAATATACCATCATGCACCAGTTTATGTCACAATTAGTCTCCATTCAAATTGGGGTGGATGCAGACAGGTTGGAGCTGGGGAATACTTACCATAAATACAGCAGGTTTTTCAATGACTGCCAGAGCAAGAAGTAAAAGAGCAGCAGCCAAATCTAAGGAATAAAACCAGTGGTTGTGAGTGACTAAGTAAGCTGGAAGAGCATCTCTGTCGCGGGGATGGCTGTTAAATTTATCGTTATTTTCGCCTTCCTGATGGCATGAGAGTATAACTGCATTAGTACTGGAATAATAGCATTTGTTCCTAGACATATATAAAAGTTAGAGTAAGACTAAAATATTTCTTAATATATATAAGAACATATAATGGTAAACACACAAAAATATACTGGCCCCAGGTTCAATCCTGGCATGGGATTGGATTAGCTTTCATTGTTACATGTAGTTGCCGATTAAAACTGGGATATTAACTGGGAGGTTACTGACTCGATATCGGTCTACCTGATTATTTAGGCACTGCCTGGAGATCAAATGGTCCACGTGATTGGAAAGGGAGATTCGCCCTCTGCTACATGGTAGAAATATAGTCGTACTCTAGATTTGTTACTGAAGAGGCTTTGCTGTTGTTGCTTACCATTTTATGTCCTTATTAATCCTCATCATTGGGGTGGACACAGACAGGTTGGACCTGAGGAATTAAGGCTGGATGGTCTTAATACTATCAAAATCTGGATGATGCTCAAAATATTTTCCTAGTTCTTAGTTAGTCAAATATCTTTTCTCAAGTAAAATTTTTGGGTGATCAAAGCGGGATGGTGTAGGAGATTTATGGCAACCCCTTATAAAGGGAGACTGTGGCCATTGTACACATGAATATTTTATGTAGTACATACATCTTCACCAAATAGTCTGGCATTTTCATTACGCATCTCTATCCCACCATATCTGACAAGTCACAACACTCCTCATGTGTTTTTCTTTGCTTTTTTTCTTCAGCATTATTATAATTAACATTAGCGTACACTGAACATTCTTTCAGCCTTTTTTTATTTTTATTATTTATTGTTCACTTACTACTGCCTCATCCTTAAGCTGCTACTTTTTCTTAAAGGTCTTCTTGGTGTCCGGGCCCAATGAGGGCAGTTTTCATTGTTTATCCCAGTGTCAAACTCAATAAAAAAAAAAATTACCTCCAAAAATATGGCTGCTTCATGATAATTCATTTCCCAACTTGAGTTGATGACACCAGAGGGTGTAAGGTCTGTTGGATTTGGATCTTGTAAATGATGGTAGTCGACAGTGTCAGATTCCATGCTCGTATTGCAAAATTCATTGGGAATATCCGAATCATGGCGAATGCTGCGTGATGTATCAGTTATCGTTGGGCTTCTGCTCTCAAAACTTTCACTGGATGTACCTGATGAGGTTAAAAGATATTTGAATCTATGAACAGACGGCTTATATTGTATGCACCATTTTATGTGTCACAATCAATCCCCATATGAATGAGGGTGGACACTGACATGTTTGAGATTTAAGGGAAATTAAAGGCTGGATGCCCTTTATAACACCTGGCAGTGGGATCAGACCTCTATAGTGTCAATGCAGTAAATAATCATGAAGCTTTTCTTTGATGTCACTATTAGTTCCAATTTCGGGGGTGGATGCAGACAGATTAAAGCTGGGATATTATGGCTGGATGCCCTTCCTAGCACACAGTCATGGGCTCTATGTGGGCTTGTCACCACCTAAGTCGAGCAATCTACCGCTACACTACAGCGGGATCAAGATAAACACAACAGTCTTTTGCTAATATTGGGCCTCTTTCATCCTCAGTTTTTCCAGTTCAACTGGGGTCACTGTTTGTCACTTGCTTCCCGAAGATTAGTGCTTGGTTGTGGATTGTATATTTTATGGCAAGATGCCCTTCCTAACACCAACACCCTCTTCTCTGTACAAGGCTTGGGACTGGAACTGAGAATATATGAATATAAAATACACTGGCAAAATATCTAAAAAATAACACTAGAAAACTATAAACTAATGCCATCTGTCAACTAGGGATGAACCAACCTAACTAACCTAACAACTCCTAACGAAATACAGTAACTTTAACGAATTTTTCTTAACTTGGGGTATGAAAGTAAATATTTACCCATACTTATCGGAGGTAATTCTGGAAACAAAAAACAAAAGATGAAAATATAAAAGTATTATTCACTCAATCAGCAACATCGCAATCTGCATATCACATTAATATATACAAAAGCTGAATATTTAAGATACACTTGATTTACAGTATACATTTTCACACCAATGCTTATGTTAGAGTGATACCTAGAGCTTCTGGGTGCTCTCCAGGAGGTAGGAAAAGGCTAGCAAAGCTTTCAACTCTGTTCCTCCCACCTCCATCACCCTCCATAGTTGTTGACATCTGATTCTGTCTGAAGAGCTGCGTTCTTGAAGTCATAACTCTGAAGCTGCGTTTTCGCGAGACAAAAAGTCATACATTATTTGAGCTGTTTTGACCTATTTTGACCTAAACTCGTGTTCGCAATATATTAAAATGACGTCAAACCCTAGCTAAAATGAAGTTATCTTTATTTCTTTTCTTTATCTAAAGTAATGAAAGGATGATCTGGAGGAACTTTAAGCTATTTCACTAAATTCACAACTTGAGTTTTGAGAGATTTCCTATGCAATGATTTAGTGTTATTTGTTCGTTTTCACTACCTACTGTTTAAACTTAGATCTATGTATTCATACTAAATTATCGAATTTCGTTTTTAAAGTCATTCATTGTTGTAACATTGATAACATGCATTGGCAGATTATACTAACCATCTTAATTACTCTGAGGGAATAGTATATTCTGATATTTTAGCAATATTTTCTGTCAAGTACATAATTCTGACCATTTTTTATGATTTTATGTCTGATATATCGCATTAATTAACATTTACACGTGTGGTCCATTCAGTTTCTACAATCGATGTTCTGGGAGAGGTCTCTAGGCCTGTGTATCCAGCTTTTTTTTTTTTTCAGCTGAACTTGTGGTAGCGTCAGAGGTGGTGGTGGTAATTTGAACAGTTTTGCTGGACTGTATTTTAGCTGTATAGCTGTAATATCATGCTTGTTCTCCCCCTCATGCTTTATCTAGATTTCTTTCAAATCCTACTACCAATACTGACTAAACTACATTTTGCAATGACATGTTCCAGTTGTTGACTACACGATGACAAAACGAATTTTTTTTCTCTTAGCTAATCTTGACCTCTCCTTATATATTTTTCTGGAATATCCTCTTGTACTCCTGTCTTTCCCAAGTCTAAATATATCTTGACACACTTCTGGATCATTCACTCCTAATAAAATCATAAATATTTCTACCATGTCCCCGCATATTCTCCTGTATTCTAACTTACGTAGTTTCAGCTTCTTAAACGATATTCGTAGCACATATTCTTTAATGCTGGTACATGTTTAGAAGCTCTTCTTTGGATATTTACAATGGTATCAATATTTTTGATGAAGTATGGTGACCATACCTGATTTGCATACTTCAAGTGCGGTCTAACCAATGCAACATACAGTTGTTTGAAAATTCCTTCATCCAATGCAACAGACAGTTGTTTGAAAATTGGTTCATCTAATGCAACATACAGTTGTTTGAAAATTCCTTCATCCATTGCAACATACAGAAGGTTAAATGAGGAAAGAAATGAAGAAGAGAAGAAAAATTTTCATTTCAGAGTTCTCCCAGACAAAGGGGAGATAAAGAAGATAATGACAGAAGATCAGGGGATGGGGCCTCATTAAGATTGTTATACACAAATGCTGATGGATTAGCTGGCAAGGCAGTAGAATTAAAAGATAGGAATCACAACAGTAAGGCAGATATAGTAGCAATTACAGAGACTAAGTTGAGTGAGGACATAAACAGTGTCACAGTTTTTCCTAAGGGCTTCAGAATACTAAGGGTTGAAAGATCTGAGAGGACTGGTGGAGGGATAGCATTGCTCATAAGTGAAAGGATTCAAGTTGAAGATATAAACTTGGCTATAGAAAGTGAGTTCAAGGAATTTCTTGTTGCTCGCATAAATACTGGGTCAGAGAGCATTATAATAACTGTAGTATATAACCCACCAAGGAACCAGAATAGGCTTGAAGTTTATGAGGAAAGTCATATAGGTACTATTGAAGTCATAAACTCAGTTGTTAACATGGCACGGGGAAAAAAATGCAGGATTTTGATTATGGGAGACTTTAATCATAAAGAGATAGATTGGATAAATCTTGACCCACACAGTGGTGAGGACTCATTCGGGGCAGGATTCCTAGATTGTGTACGATGGAATTTCCTACACCAACATGTAATGGAACCAACAAGGGCCAGGGGTGGGGATGAGCCATCACTACTTGATCTAGTATTCACAGATAATGTGTTGGATATTAAAAAAATTGAGTATGAACCACCAATTGGAAAGAGTGACCACTGTGTGTTGTTGATGGAGTATATCATTGAAGATATTCTTCCTGAGAGTAGAGACACTGAGGACATGAGGAGGAACTATCGGAAAGGAGATTACATCAAAATGAATGAGCTTTTTGCAGTTATTGACTGGAGAACCTTATTTTACAACAAATCTGTACAAGAAATGTATGACATCTTTTGTGAGAAATATGGGAAGATAGTAGATTGCTGCATACCTGTCACCAAAGTAGGTGTAATTCATGCCAGAGAGAAATGGTTCGATAATGGGTGTAAAAGAGCTAAGGAGTGGAGAGACAAATGCTGGAAAAGGTATAGGAGAAGAAAAAACATAAATGCCTGGCAAACCTACAAAAGAGCAAGAAATGACTACCTAAGTAAAAGGAGAGAGGCAGAGAGAGACTATGAGAGGGACATCACCAGGAAGGCTAAAGAAAATCCCAAGCTTTTCCACAGCTTTATCAGAGGAAAACTGAAGGTAAAAAAACAGGTTTTAAAGCTAAAGAGAGCGGATGGAAGCATCACTGAGACGGATGAAGAGATCTGCAAAGAATTGAACAAGGAGTTTCAGTCAGTATTTACAGTACAAAATACCCAACCCCCTCAGATTGCAGTGATAGAAGCTCAAGGGCCGGTATTAGAGAACATACACCTTACAGCCACAGAGGTATGCAAAGTGCTGATGGATTTAGAGGTTCATAAAGCTACAGGTCCTGATGACATATCCCCTCATGTGCTTAAAAAATGCGCAAACTCAATATCAGTGGCACTAAGTATCATATTTAAAAAGTCACTGGAGTCAGGGGAGATTCCAAGATGCTGGAAACAAGCAAATGTTATACCTATCTTCAAAAAGGGAAGGAGGGATACGGCTCTGAACTATAGACCAGTTTCCTTGACCAGCATAGTTTGCAAAGTTATGGAGAAACTACTAAGGAAACATATCTCTCTTCACTTGGAATCCTTCAACTTTTTGTCAGTGAGGCAACATGGCTTCAGAGAAGGTAGATCAACAGTAACAAACTTATTAGAATTTTATGATGAGGTAAGCCGAATCTTACAGGAAAGAGAGGGCTGGGCAGATTGCATATTCCTAGACTTCCAGAAAGCGTTTGACACTGTTCCACATGGGAGATTTATTAGGAAGCTGCAAGCAATGGCTAGAATAGGTGGAAATGTTTTGGATGGATAAAAACTTACTTAGAAGGAAGGGAACAGAGGGTTAGAGTAAGACACTCAGTGTCTGAATGGAGAAGAGTTAGTAGTGGAGTTCCACAGGGTTCAGTTTTAGGGCCACTTTTGTTCCTTGTAAATGTAAATGACCTACCAGAGTCTGTAAATTCATTCATGAATATGTTTGCAGATGATGCAAAGATTGTGAAGAAAGTAAAAAACGAGAACAATGGTAGAGAACTTCAGGAGGATCTAAATAATCTGCATGAGTGGTCAGAAAAGTGGCTAATGAAATTCAATACTTCAAAATGTAAGGTAATGAGAATGGGTACAAGTGCAAGAAGGCCCAAGCTTGACTACTCGGTGGCTGGAGTACAACTTCAAGAGACAGAAAATGAGAGAGATCTAGGAGTAAACATGCTGGCAGAGTTGTCTCCAGAAATACATATAAATGGCATAGTAAGGGCAGCATATGCATTCTTATCAAATGTAAGGGTAGCCTTCAGGCACATGGACAAGGAAATGTTCAGGAATATTTATGTAACCTATGTGAGGCCAAAACTCGAATATGCAGCCCCCTTTTGGAATCCGCACTTGAAAAAGCACATAGCTAAGCTTGAAAAAGTTCAAAGACATGCCACGAAACTGGTGCCAGAAATACGCAATCTCAGTTATGATGAGAGCTGAGGGAATTAGACTTACCATCACTCGAAGCTAGAAGAGTGAGGGGTGATATGGTGACAGTCTTTAAATTCCTTCATGGTTATGATAGAGTGGATAGGGATCGATATTTTGATATGGCTGGCTCTAGAACTAGAGGCCATAGTTTGAAGCTTCGTAAGAAAACTTCTTTGCAGGATGTAAGGAAATACTTTTTCAGTGTAAGAGTAGTTGATAATTGGAATTGGCTAAGCGAGGAGGTAGTTAATGCTATCGCAATCCATAGTTTTAAGGACAGGTACGATAAGTATCACTAAGTATAAAATGGAACCGATGAGGAGACGGGAATATACGAGCTTTGGGCTCTTTCCCGTAAACACAATTAGGTAATCACAATTAGGTAATCACAGTTGTTTGAAAATTCCTTCATCTAATGAACATATAATTGTTTGAAAATTCCTTCATCCAATGCAACATACAGTTGTTTGAAAATTTCTTCATCCAATGCAACATACAGTTGTTTGAAAATTCCCTCATACATACGTTCTCCTTATAAGTCCGACTATTTTATTTGCCTTACTAACTTTGTCAGTAATCTGTTCAGAGAAACTAAATTTATTGTCAATGACGACCCCTATATCCTTTTCTGCATCCACTTCAGATATTTTCTCCGCTAAATAATACTCTCCTTTACCCACAATCCTCGTCCAAATTCTCATGAATTTACTTTTCTTTGAATGGAAACTTAACAGCCATTTCTATATCCTCTTGCATAAGTTTCACATCGTCTTGAGTTTGTATCTGTCTTATTATCCTACCATAATTAAATATATTATGAAGAAAAAGAATCCGATTAAAACACATACAATTCGTACTGTCTATTATTTAAGAATTATTGCAATATGACAGGCCTCCAGCCTTAATCCCCCAGCTCCATCACGTCTGTGTCCACCCCCACTCGAATTGGGACTAAAATTATACATTGAATGATGCACTTTACGTTAGACAAACACATTGTCAATGATATTACGAATTTAAACATTTTTCCTTTCACGATTTTAAATAGAAAGCAATGACTTAATATCACTAACAATTAATAATAATAATAATAATAATAATAATAATAATAATAATAATAATAATAATAATAATAATAATAATCTATCTATATTCACGCATTCATCACGAGCCAAGAAGCACCTCAGTTATTATTATTATTATTATTATTATTATTATTATTATTATTATTATTATGCAATTTCTTGCTGTATAAGTATCTATAATGATAAATTAGACACATTATTATATGCGAAAAAATGCAACATTCTTTGTCCCAATAAATTTCTCAGGTCTGGTAGTCGTTCCTTGCTTATTTTTCAGGTTGTATAATATTGAAAATTGCTCATATCCTGAATTACTTTATCAAGATAAGAAAATAATAAAATCTTTTACTTATTCAACTTTTATATGTATGAAATAAAATATTTAAACCAAGAAAAGATAAAAACAAAAATTTTAATGTAAAAGGAACGGTGCCCAATCGAGGCGTCTTTCGCCTCCAGGCTACAACGTAAACAGTTTTCACCATTTTTACCTCTTGACCTGCCAATCGGAAGAAGCTTCGCGTCTTGTGCATACTTGACCAGAATTTGTCTCCTCCGAGGGTAAAGTTGTTAATTAGAGTTCATTTTTTTTATTTATTGTAATGGTGTTATTAATTTTTCTTGATATAAATGATTAGTGAATGTGTACATAGACACCTCCAACGACTCGAGATTTTTTTTTATATATTTTCACTTTGTCTCATCCCCGATATTTTTTTTTCTGCTGTGTAAGTGGGTATCTATTTTAAGATTTATTTTTTGGTAAATTTTTAGGAGAGGGGATTACAAAGAAAAGTGTTTACAAAATAATTTTTGGTGCTTCCTAACCAAACCAAACCCAACCTATCCTAACCTAACCCAACCCAACTCAACTTAACCTAACCTCATCTAGGGGAATGTGGCCTCACTAGCTGGGGGCTTCATATTTCATTGATCCTCATAACTAAAATAATACTTTTTAGTTTTTTGAATTAATCTTACCTATGTAATCGTCTAAATTACTCATGTGTTAGATTAGGTTAGATTAGACAGAGGAAGGTTAGGTTTTTAAGGTTAGATATGCTCAAAGCCCATCAGAAGCGATTGAAAAAATATAAATTTAACTTTTAAAGAGACGTGTTAAAATTTACCTTATTTATCAGTGATTTTTAATGTTCTCTTCAGTAGTTATGGGTGTACAAAATAAGCATTTATAATAATTAGATGTTTCTTTGTTGAAATGAAATATATGATGCACTATCATGACTTTGAAACTTTTTCCCAAGTTTTTGTCATTGTTAACCAGTATGCGAAAAACTCTTGCAGACTAAATTGTTCCTATGTCAGAGGTCATGTGCATCTGCAGAGCTTGTACTCCTGACCCCAGCCATATGCCAACCCATGTTTTTGTAGCCAGTCACCTCCCACTTGACTCACACGTCGCAAGAGTCTTGCCATTTTCAACAAAATTGTGGTGCAAAACGTGGAATGATACCCTGTCTGTACTATGGGTGCTCTGTAGATTAGGGTATGTTTTCTTGGCATTGTATATTAGTCAAGGTCAGGAAGGTCTAGAAGGGAAGGCCCCTCCCAGTTCCGAGAGTTATGCCTGGGGGGCAACAGCCACATTTAAGAAAAAATGATTTATAATATTAAGTTAGGTTAGCTTAATTAGATTACTTGTGGAAAGTCTGGGGAGCAAAGCCCCCTACATCCAGCTTGGAATTACTGTTTTATAGTGTTTTTTAATATGCTGTGAATATTATTGGATCTTATAATTTTCAGCTATAGCTAAGGCTTTTTTGACCAGAAACAGACTACTTAGTTTAGGATGGGTCAGAGCTTCTGATAAAGGTAGAGGGTGAATTTATGTAGTCCTGTGGGGTTTTATTCTGAGGATTATGGTTTGGCATTGATTTGAGCACTCGACTCAAAAAGTGACAAAGCCTTGTTCAAACCCATTGTAGGGCGTTATGAAAGGTATCCAACATTAATTCCCCATCTCCATCCAGTTTGTGTTTCCCTCTCTCAAATAGGAATTCATAGTCACACAAAATGGCAAACAACCACATCTTCCTGTGGGGTTATATCCTGTGTATTATATTAAGAAGAAGCATCGCATGTCAATGTCTTGGTAGGGTTAATGGTGAAACTCTGTCCTCAAGAAAGATACCCATCCAGCACGTACTACTTAGAGAATAATTGTGATATTACAACAGGAAATACTGTGTAAAAAATTTTGTGTAATTTTTGCATGACGCAAAAATTATATTCCTGCTTCTTTAGTTCCATGAATTCATGCATAGAAGCCAATCAGTATTACCATGCAGGTGTGATATTGAAGAGTTATTGCCATGATAGCAGTGCATTCAGTAGCTAAAAATATATAGAGCTGTAATGTTGCCTTGCTGTTGCATCGTGTTCTGTATGTTGTATGTGTCTTGACACGTTTGATCATCATTGCAGACCTGAAGGACCTGACACGAGATATCAGCAAAGAAATGCAAGTTCCATTTGAAGATAACAAGAAACCATATGTTATAGTTACATAATCTCAACGTTCGATACCATGGGACGCTATCTTTAGTCTGTGTGGAATTACTTGATTATTTTGTTAAACCTTGGAAGTTTAGAGTAAAAATTTGTATTGTATTAAAGGAATAATTTTTTTTGTTAATTGTTTTGCTAGTTAAGTCAGCAGTGATTAAGATAACTCAGAATGTCTCATTGGACTCCTTATGCCACAGAATATGAACCACTTGCTGCTGGAAGCATTGATGGGACAGACACGGAGCCTCATGATCGTGCTGTCGATAGGGCAATGCATGCACATTATACTCCTCCAGATGTAGACACAAAGACAGAACACACTTTATTTGTTGGTCGATTGCCACACAGCATTGGAGAAGAAAAGCTTAGGGCCAAATTCTCTTGTTTTGGCAAGTTAAAAAGTGTACGAATTATTCGTAACATTGTGACTGGACAGAGCAAAGGCTACGGATTTGTAGAATTTTGTAGGAGCAGTGATGCAGTCAATGCTTTACAAGACTCGAGGGGCCTTGAAATTGAGGGTTATCGTGTGATTGTTGACAAAGCAGCTGGTCAAAGGCTGAAAGGATGGGTTCCTCGAAGACTCGGCGGTGGTTTTGGTGGTCGCAAGGAAGCAGGACAACTTAGGTTCGGCTGCGTAGAACGACCATGGAAAAGACCCATAATTGTAGAGTCCAAAACATCTAGCATGTCTTCAGATTCAAAAGGATCCTATGAGACATCAAGAGAACAATGTTCAAGTGAACAAGATAGAGAGAAGTACTCTGGTAGGAAAGATCATTACTCAAGCCGAGAAAGACACAGAGATCACAGTAGACGTGATCATGACGAAAGGAGGAGAGACAGGGATCGTTATCATAATAGATCTTATGGAAAGGATTCTCAGTCTAGAAGCTATTATGACAGAAAAGAAGAAAAATAATTTGGTAGTCAGCAATATGAAGCTTAAAATAGGTAAGAAAGATAATTACTTAAGGAGAGAAGATAGAGATCATTATAGACATGACCTATTAAAGGAGAGACAGGGAGCGTTATCATTTGTAAAGACATTTTGATAAAAAGAAATCAAATTTTTTGATAATCAATAGCATAAAGTTTAAAATGTATGACTGAATGGAAATTTTTGCACATTAGAATTACATTGTTAGGAAGGAGGACATGGAATGCATATTCATACCCATGAACTGTTAATATTAAGAAGCTCTTAAGCATTTGTTAAATAATGATAAAATGCTACTTCTATTCTAAAATGAATAGAAATCATTCCATACTGGTGAAAGTACTTTTTAATTTTGAAACCTCTTGGAATAGACCAATGTCTAGCAAGTGTAAATTTAAAGCCTGCATATGAAAATGTAATATGGTTGGGAAGGTATAATGTATCAATAAACCCTCAAATTTAATGTTTTTATTTTTTACATAATCCTTCAAAATCCAAAAGAGAAATACTGTACCAGAAAACTAAAAAAAGTTTTGAAAAGTACAGTTGGTTTTTACTGACAAAGATTATCAGGATGATAAAACACATTTGGTAAAAGATTGGAGAATATTAAATAATTATTTTAGAAAAATAATATGGATATATTTTATGGAATAGTACTGATTGGCATTTTATGTGTCACTATTAATCCACGTTCGAATGGGGGAGGACTCTTATAGGTTGAAGCAGGCATATATTGTTATATATTATTAACAGTATCAGTGTGAACATAAATAGGGAAAGTAGTTATTGACCGTGAAGGTACAGTTTATTGTTATGTTTGCTACTCTAGGTGTCACTTTTAATCCCGATTTGAATGGGGGTGGATGCAGACAGGTAGAAGCTGGGAATTTAAGGCTGGATGCCCTTCTTGATGCCCGTGTTAGAGTAAAGTATGGGCAAAGCAGTACTTGGGTTGAAAAAAAATTAGATTTAATATTTTTCACTTGGTAATATTTTTAAGACTCATAATTTACATGCTAAGATATGTTAAATACTGTATTATTTTATAGGCACACATTTCAATATGGTATTCTGAAAATTTACTGTTTATAATTGTGTTTGAATATATGCACAATGGCGTATTTCTGCTAATCATGCAGTGTATTTCAATACTGTACTGAATACACAGGCAATTTGCACCACTTATTGTTGTGGTTAAGAGTGCTTGACTCGGGAAATGAAAAACCCATGTATGAGCCCACCACTGGGAGCTAGGAAGGGCATCCAGCCTAATTTCCCTTAGAGCTTCAACCAGTTTGTGTCCACTCCATTCGAATGGTGGTATTATAGTGACAAAATAGCAAACAACAACTTATTGCCTCAATTCCTTAGTGCCAACCTGTCTGTCCACCCCCATTCGAATGGGGTATAATAGTGACACTTGAAATAGTAAACAAAAAAGCTAAACCTTATTGCTTTGGCTTCGACTTTGAAGTGCCTACCATAAAATACACTATGGTTGTCTTGGAGTATCAACAGAGAAACAATTTATATGAAAACTTTTTTACTTCCATTAGAAGCTGCCCTGTTTTGGTGGTAGAATATTCGGGTTAGGTGACAGACCTGTGATCGAGTCCATGGTGGGGCGAAGGAAGGGCATCCAGCCTTGATTCCTTAGCTTCCATCTGTCTGTGTCCTCCCTCAAATGGGGACTAATAATGACATGTAAAATTAAAAAAAATAATTTTACCTGCATAAATGTAGTTATCTTCATCATTAATGTAAATCTCGTCTACTTTTGCTATTAATTCCTCTAAAACACTTTTCAATTTTTCGAACATGGCTAATAATAATTAGTCACTGTAAGAGAAATACACTGTATTAGTAACAAAGTGTCAGAGACTACTATTTTCATTGTGTGTTTGATAATTGCTTTCACAGCTCTTATCAGTGATTCATGAAGGGTGTTAGTGGGAATAGTGAAAACCCTTTTTATTAATATTTATTTTTATTCTTAGTTATTATGCAAATAATTTCTTACATATCATTTATTTTGACAACCACATTTTCATTGTGGAAATATAAGAGAAAACTTGGACCTTGTAAAGAAAAGTAATCTCAGGGTGCTCAAGAGTTATTCGTATTTACAATACAATACACTTAATCTAAGTTAAGCTAACCCAACCCAGCCTACCTATCTATGTGAAAGACCAATTGCGCTGTTTTGAAAAAAAATAACTGATCCAAGTACCTTGTATTTAGTATGCTGTGCATTCTGTCTCACAGCAAACGATCCTTGCCCATTTACCCTATGAACGACCCAAGCAGGGTGGTGGTTCAGTGGAATTGTGGCAGCCTTTTCTCCTCAGTGAACAAAAATGAGTAATTGAGATATATTAGCTTCTGGTGAATGTGTTCGTTGACTCGGCCAACCCTTTTACAAGGGGGTTTATGGCTATTGTAGGTAGTATTTAATGTTAGAGGAAGATAGCTCTTGTAGTTTAAAATAGTACTGGTGACTTTCTTTGTATATATATTATTTTATTCCTTTTTATCTTCATGATCTTTTGTATATTGTTGCTGTTTTTAACTATGTCACTATTAATCCGTTTCAATGGGGATGGATTCATACTGGTTGGAGTTGGGGAATTATGGCTGGATGGCCTTCCCTACTCCCTGTAGTGACATCAAACACAGGTTTGTTACTTCCTGAGTAATAATCGAAAAATTAGCATCCTTAATTTTACTTAAATATGGAAGGTTTTCATTATGATTCAGAGTAACAGTTAGTATGTGCTTTTTGCTTCAGAAGTGTACTATTGTTTTTCAAGGGAATCATAGTATCGCAGTGGAAGTTACATACAGTACTTAGGTTCGAGCTCATCTCGGAATGTTGGGAATATATTTATATATTGTATATAGCATTAACTCCTCAGCTGCAGTGTGTCTTTGTCCATCTCCATTTGGAATGGAATTATCAGTAACACATAAATGGCAAGCATTATTTTACCTCATGGCAGAAGAACCTCGCTCATTTACCCTGTGGATGACTCAAGCAGGGTGGTGGTGGTAAACTGTGACATTAGGAAGGTCATACAGTCTTAATTCCCCTGCTCCTACCCGTCCTGATCATCCCATGCTAATGAGTATTAACAATGACACATAAACCGCAAATATTTTTCTCTTTCAGGATTTGTTGTCAGAGAAAACAAAAATGAGTAAATTTTGGTAATAAAATGTTGTCATCACTTCATGTATTTTAACAGTCCTTGAAATTCTAATGTTATAGCTTTTCATTATGTAACTGTGTCAGTAAACAATGCATTTCACTTTCACTGAGATAAACACTTTATCTTTATTTTATTTAGTTTATGTAGATACATTTAGTATAACAGTGATATAAACTTTGATAAGCTAATGTTCATCAGATATCATGTGCTTTGTGTGATTTATTTAATTTCGTCTCTAGCCTGTTTTATATTTTGGGGGAGGTCAAGAATACCTCTTCCATGTTCCCCTGTGTGTCTTAAAAGTCAGCTAAGTGGGGTCTGAGTAACTGGACTGGGATTCCTCTCCATTTGTATATTCCTGCCACAAAGAGTCAAGGTTTTGCTTTGACTCAACCACCCAAGGGGGATTATGGCTTTTGTATATGTCTGTATTAAGCCCTATTATGGGGATGGACACAGACAGGTTGTACCTGGGGAATTAAGGCTGATACCCTTTTTTAATGTCCTACGGTTGTTTTGAACACCAGTGTGTCATTTCCCAACTCAAGTGCTTTAACAAATGCACTACTGTGGTCCCCTGTTTCCATTTCCATTCTGGTCTCCACTTACAATGCACATGGAATATAATTTTTATAGATTTTCTTTTCTATCTCCAAAAGTAACCTATTCTTTTCTCTAAATATTACATTTCTCATGTAATTACTCAAGTAAGAACTTTGGATTTTACAGCTGTAGTGTAGTAGTTAAGTACTTAACTCGAAGTGACAAGGGCGAGATCAGACTCACTGATGGGCATTAGGAAATATATCCATCCATTATTTCCCAGCTTCAAACTGTGTCCACCCCAATAATGGGGATTAATAGTGATGGATAAAATGGTAGAGAAAAACATTATATGATTTTTGCAGTTTCTTCTCACAGGCATGGAAACGAACAGCTTGATCAGTGAAGGACAAAACCGCTGTGTAATTGCCTGTGTTCATTGTGACTCAAGAGTTCTGTCACCACAGTCTGCGACTTTTCTGAGTCAAGCACATCCTCTTCCAACACCCACCCAGCCTAAGGACCAGCCTTCTCCCAATACAGAGGATGTAAGTTTGAATATATTATCTTATGCTGTTGTCCTGTAGTAATTTTATTTAAATTGGAATTCTGTGTTATACAATCTGTCCTTCATCTTATGCAGTTTCAGTTAGTGCTGTTTGAATATACATGATTGGAGAATAACAAATAAAGATTCATAAAATTTTCTGCCCCCCAAAATATTGATAATTACATTACAGTTTTTACAGAAATTTAAATTGTATTAGGCAATGTATAATTACATTCTGGTAATCTAGGCATAATTCAAATTGCGCAGGAGGTTGGGTATAGATTATGTACTTTTATGTAAGGCTTTTGAGCATAGGCCATTTTTGACTACATGGGAGGTGGTGGAACGAGATAACATAAGATGAGGTACATCTGTATATATATGTGTAGACGAGCAAGAACTTATAATAGTATCTTGTGATTGTCATTATTGTTATAACAGTTTTCCATCTAACAGAATATATAAGTTTGTTTATATTGATATTGTTCTCTGTAGCAAGAACATAATAGTTTGTCTGTTGCAAATTACTGTAGAATGTATTAGTTATACAGAATATGGGAATATATTTACTTTGTCATCTATATGGTAATGGTATTCATGTTCTCAGGATGTAGGTGTTATTAATTTCCAGAACAGTACCAATATAATCTTTAGGCTTTCCCCTGTAACTGGAAACCTACTGGAAACTCTGTTTTTAATTACTAAAGTGATAAATGGGTTGAATGTTTGGATACTTGGAAGCATTCTGTGTTCTGACAAAAGAAAACAGTAAATATATGAGAAAAATTTGTTTGTAATTTCTCTGGTATCCAAATACCCCATTTAACAAGGACTTTCCCCTTTTTTAGCTTGGCGAATGGTGGGTGGTCGATGACATGTTTACTTTTGACAACATTGGCTTCTCACACACAGTTGGTAACACCAAATATTTGGTGTGTGCCGACTGCGAAAGAGGTCCTGTTGGATGGCACGACAACAATACACGGAAGAGCTATGTCGCTCTCGCTAGGGTTAAGCATACGTAGTTGTTAATTTGTCTTTCTCCATTTCTGTCATGAATGTACTTATGGCTGTCTGTTGATCGTATAGAATGTGCACAAGGAGACACATAATTGTTGCCTTTATTACATATTGTACATGTCGTGAAATCATCTTGTGTCACATTTTGCTTTTAAGTATTTTTGACTTGTCATAATATAGGTCATTAGATATTTTTCTATGAATGGATAAGATTGGTTAGACATATGTATTTATATGTATAATATCTATGTATATGGAAACAGTGCAATACACGCAGTATTTTTTAGCCCAACAACTAAATAATTTTTAAGGAAACTTTGTTGCCTCCAAGCATAATGTAATTGCTTAGTGTGTATATTGGAATATTTGTGTCATTATCTCCTGAAAATTGTTAAATTGTTCATACTTAAAATATGTTATGTGCTGTCATGAAATTGAATAATTTTGTAAACTTATATTCCTAGGTTTTTCAGTATAATTTTTGCTTTGTTTTTTGTTGTTGTCATTTTATGTATCACTATTAGTCTCCAGTTGGGGTGGATGCAGATGGACTGAATCTGAGGAATTAAGATAATACCTTGCCATGGGCTCGAACGCAGGTCTGTCACCTACTTAGTTGAGCATTCTACCACCACACTAGAGCTGTCCCTGTGCTCCAAACTTAAATCCTTTTGCAATATTATATTCTTTAGCAACATAAATAATTTTGCAAATGTCACATTCCATAGTTTAGCAATAATAATCTTTAGTGATATGCATTTGAAGATATTTAGGTTATAAAATCCAAATGAAAACAAACTGATTTGTGGCAATGGAGCAGTATGCTACTACCTAATATTGATATTAAATGTGCATTTATATTTTATTCACCACTATTAATTTCCATTATCGGGGTGGATACACACAGAGTATGGCTGGGGAATTAAAGCTATATACCCTTCCCAACACCCCACGATGGGCTCTGAGTAATGGACTTAATTGTATTGAAGTGTAAATTAAAATTACTTAGTGGATTATATTTTCAAAGAAAGAAAACCCGTTATAGCGTAGTTTTGTTTATCATAAGTATATACTGTATTCTGTTCTCTGTAACTGCTGAGTAAGCTGTATGGAAGCTGATATGTAATGCATTGTAGATATGTGACATTCATATTTTTTTTTTATATGTTACTATTAATCTCCTTTTAAATCAGGGTGAACACGAACAGGTTGGACCTGGTACATTAAGATTGGATGCACTTCCTAATGCCCTGCAGTGTGCTAGAACGTCTGTTAGTCACTTCCCAAGTCGAGCGCTCTAAACACTGCTCCACCACTGTCGCCGTATGACTTATGCGTTAGTATGTAAAAATTATCCTCAAATGCAGCCTTGGCATTGATTTAATGGTAATTTAATTTTTTATAGTCATTTTGAGAATGGAGTCATACATAAGCTTACAGCTCTTTATATAGGCTGGATACGATATTTTTGCTCATCTATGATTAGTAGAGTTTTGTCTATCTGTATTTATTAGTTCTTGAAAATAAAACTGGTTACTTTAAGTTTGTTTTATCACATATATATCTTATTGTTCTTGATGAAGCAGTGGGGATAAACCAGCTGCAACTGTCGGCCTCATGGCAGAAAATCCATACCCACTAACCCTGTGGGTGACTCAAGCAGGGTGGTGGGGGAATAGTGGCATCCCTTTATCCACAAGGAGCTAAGAGCTTCTGCTGAATATATTTGCTTTGAATTGGCCATCTTCTTACAAGGGAGATTACCGTCACTGTCTCTGTTGTTATTGTTGTTGTAATATACATCTTTCCAGCTTGAAATGAGAAACTGTCACTGCATGTGTGTGTTTGTGTGCTTAAAGACTGTAATGCTAATTTAGGCTATATTTGAATACCATTTTGCTATATTCTTGTTGTCACTGCTGTTACTCATTTTATTGTGTATATCTATTAAATTACAGTTTCTTAACGTAGTTTTATATGTTCATCTTGATCAGTTGTATGAAATTTTTTTGTGCTTTCTATTTTTCTTTAACAAAGTATTGGTTCATGTAAAACGATTTGCTTTACCATTTGCACTTTGTTGACGACCATTTGTCTAAGGTTACCTACTCTGTTGCATACCTCGTATATTTTATTATTTTATTTCAAAATATACCCGTTAAGAAGAATTGATTGAAATAAAGCAGTGGGCATAAACCAGCTACATCTGTTGGGTCTCACAGCAGAAGATTCTTGTCCAGTGACCCTGTGAATGACCCAAGCAGGGTGGTTGTGGAGGGGAATCATTGACAGCCCTCTACCACAAGGAGCTAAGAGAAGTGACTGAGGTATATAAGCATGTGGTGAATGTGTATACTCTGACTTTGCCACTTCATTTACAAGAGGGATTGCGGTCATTGTATATGCATGTATTGTAGTTCTGTTGAGATTCATTCACCTTGTGCTTTTCATTCTTGATCTGTTCAATGTTTTATATATCCTGAGATAAAAGGAATCATAACAATCACTGCTGATAATATAGAGGTAATATTTATTTATCTTAGTCCCCATTGTGGGGTGAACACATATGGAATGTAGCCAGGGAGTTAAGGCTGGATGCCCTTCCTAACCCTCACGAAGTGCTCGATCGTAAGTCTGTCTGTTGTACTAAAAATTACTTCCCTTTGGGAGTGCTGTGCATGAGTTCTGTAGAATGTTATTTTAGTTTTTCAAAGTGAAGACCCGAATCTATGTCTGTGCTTGTAGAATCTTTGTCTGTCTCTAAAATCTTTGTCTGTGCATCTTTGTCACAAGAGGGTTTGTAAAGGCCTGCCAACCTTTATTTTATTGTTAGGCTAAAATGAAAGAATCTTCATATTCTTTATTTGTTTAGCCTAACAAGTGGCTACTTAAAATTCCGAAATTTCTAAACATTTATATATAAATGCCATGCTGTCAGCCCAGATGGCAATAAAAACATAAACTTTTGTATTTATTAATACAATTAAAATCATTTTCAGTACCTAAGCATTTCTGACATTAATATTATATTAAAATGAAAATGGCAGTAAGATATACATAAAATATGAAAAATTAAACTAAATTAGATAAAGAATATAGTACATTATTACAGCATGGGACATTGGTTGGGTGGTGAATAGGGCTCTGAGTTAATAACTATACTACAACCTAAATACAAACGAGCTCAAATTAATCATCATGCAATTAATAATATTAAATTCTTAACATTATCAATCACAGACATAGCAAAATAAAGCAGATTATAAGTAAACAGATCTTTGACGTCTGCAATGTCTTAGATATAGGTAAATCAGTCAACTTGTAATCAATATCTCTCCTCTAACTCTTAATCAATATCTCTCCTCTAACTCTTAATCAATATCTCGCCTCATTACTGGTTAATCAAGGGTGGATATCCAAAATGATTCAAATAGTTCTTCCATTTTAAGCTTGCAATTTTTCTGTATATTTCCATGCATCCCTTTAAGAATTTCTTTGTAGGGATGGTCCTGCCACGCCTAGGATGTAGCCACGCCTTTAAAAATATGAGGGAATTAAGGAATACCAGCCATGTATTCACAGAGGTGTTCCATATTACAGGGTCTTAGGGCATTAAAACCATCTCACCTTTTCATCATCCACCTGGAAGGTGTATATCAACCTTTTATTTTGGGTCATACTCTACCAGTCTATCTTTATTGTATTACTTGTTCCGAGGCTAGTCATGTTATTTTTTTTTATCAAATGTCATCCACTGTATGCTTTATTGGCCTGTCTTAGTTTTATGACCCAGGCTGCATTACCAGGAAGCAACAGTCAGCATTGAGGTTAATAATAATAATAATAATACATCCATCCATCCATGCATACATATACACATGCCTGAACCCCCTTGTAAGGGGGGTGGCCGAGCCAAGAAACGTGCATTCACCACGATCCACACATCAATCCATAGTTTTAAGGACAAGTATGATAAGTATCACCAAGTACAAAATGGAACCGATCAGGAGACGGAAAGTTACGAGCTTGGGGCTCTTTCCTGTAAACACAATTAGGTAATTATACCTCGACCACTCCTCTCAGCTCCTTGGAGATAGAGGGTAGCTACGTCTTCCCCCTCCCACCCTGCTTGGGTTACCCACAAGGTAGGCGGGCAAGGATATTCTACAATGAGGACCGACAACCTCAGCTGGTTTACCCCCATCGCTTTATCCCATGGCAACCCCCTTTCGTGTTCCCCTACGTGTCTTAAAAGTCGACTAAGTGGGACGGAGCGGGGGCTGGGAATCCCCTCTGTAATTTAATTCCTACGAGTAACCAAGAGACAATAATAATAATAATAATAATAATAATAATAATAAAGCTGCTCCCTATATATACACGTTTTCTATAAAGAATGTATTAAAGAAAATTAGAAACTACACTTAAGACTAACTTAACTCTCTCTCTCTCTCTCTCTCTCTCTCTCTCTCTCTCTCTCTCTCTCTCTCTCTCTCTCTCTCTCACATAAATATAAAAAATATTGAAATAATTATATTTACAGTGTATAGGTATTTTACATTGTCACATTGAGTTTTGTACTTGACGTAGTGCTTGATTAAGATTCTTCTTCTTTTAAAATTGAAGTGTTGCCACTATAGACCCCAATTCGGAAACAATAGACTATTGGTGTTAACGGACCAAGGTACCCTGCTATTAGTCTGCTAAATCGAGGGCTGAGTGTACTACTAGGAGCTAATATATATTCATCAATCCCATTAGTTCTTAGGGGATAAAGGGTTGCCTCAATTGCCCCTTCACCCAGCTTGTGAATAGAGAAATATCGCGATAGACAAGAGTGCTCACATCCTTTAAAGTGTTTATTTCCTGCCAAACTGTGACAGACTATAAGGAATTTAAAGAATAGTCTTTGTTGTAATTGTCAGCTCTGCATGCATTTGGGGGGGGGGGGATTTGAAGGTAGAATGACGATGGGATGGCAGATGCAGTAGGCACCTCGCTCCAAAGCCTTTCATATGGTCCCATGTTTGTTGAGTGTCTTTTTCTCTTGGATTGTGACGAAATAATGATGTGCAGCTTTTTTTTCCACAATCACATCTTTTGAAGTTGGTTTTCACATTAGCACTTGACTAAGAAAGTGACAAATATGTGTTCGAGTCCACTGCAGGGCATTTGGGAGGGCATACAGCCTTAATTCCCCAGCTTTGACCTATCTCTCTATTCCCTTTTGAATGGGGATTAACAGTGACACATAACGCTCTAAACAACCATATCATCTGTGGTTATATCCCCTGTCAGATGCAATCATACCACTGTAATATTTTCCATGTGTGTATTGGTTTTCTTTGTCAACATTTTGTCAGAAGCTATTATAATAATCTTTTTTTTTTATTTTGTGCTCATTATAATTTCCTTTACAATATTATTATGCTATGTAACTTTGTGTCCTTTGACTCGGCCACTCCTCACAGGGAGGATTGCAGCCATTGCATATGTGTGCATGTGAAGTTGCATACATATACATGGAATTAAAATAAAGTGTGTGATTACGTAATTGTGATTACCTAATTGTGTTTACGGGAAAGAGCCCAAAGCTCGTATCTTCCCGTCTCCTGATCGGTTCCATTTTATACTTAGTGATACTTATCATACCTGTCCTTAAAACTATGGATTGAGATAGCATTAACTACCTCCTCATTTAGCGAATTCCAATTATCAACTACTCTTACACTGAAAAAGTATTTCCTTACATCCTGCGAAGAAGTTTTCTTACGAAGCTTCAAACTATGACCTCTAGTTCTAGAGCCAGCCATATCAAAATATCGATCCCTATCCACTCTATCATAACCATGAAGGAATTTAAAGACTGTCACCATATCCCCCCTCACTCTTCTAGCTTCGAGTGATGGTAAGTCTAATTCCCTCAGCCTCTCATCATAACTGAGATTGCGTATTTCTTGCACCAGTTTCGTGGCATGTCTTTGAACTTTTTCAAGCTTAGCTATGTGCTTTTTCAAGTGCGGATTCCAAAAGGGGGCTGCATATTCGAGTTTTGGCCTCACATAGGTTACATAATTATTTCTGAACATTTCCTTGTCCATGTGCCTGAAGGCTACCCTTACATTTGATAAGAATGCATATGCTGCCCTTACTATGCCATTTATATGTATTTCTGGAGACAAATCTGCCAGTATGTTTACTCCTAGATCTCTCTCATTTTCTGTCTCTTGAAGTTGTACTCCAGCCACCGAGTAGTCAAGCTTGGGCCTTCTTGCACTTGTACCCATTCTCATTACCTTACATTTTGAAGTATTGAATTTCATTAGCCACTTTTCTGACCACTCATGCAGATTATTTAGATCCTCCTGAAGTTCTCTACCATTGTTCTCGTTTTTTACTTTCTTCACAATCTTTGAAGAGAGAGAGAGAGAGAGAGAGAGAGAGAGAGAGAGAGAGAGAGAGAGAGAGAGAGAGAGAGAGAGAGAGAGAGAGAGAGAGAGAGAGAGAGAGAGAGAGGCAGGCTTGAAGGAGTGATAAGAGTTTTATTGACTTTTTTTTCCCAGTGGAAGATATAGGAAAGTAGTATTTAAAAAAAAAGTGAGTGAGGTATTCAGTAAAGCCATCAGTGAACACAAAATAAGATAATCTTAAAGAAGACAAAATAAAGGTTCATGATTGGTTGTTGTATTCATATACTGTGAATACTCATATGCATAGCACATACTGAATTCTAAAATATTCGTGCACTGTTCTTGTTTTCTATATGCACAGTCATATATACATACATGCTCTTGTATGTACTGTACATAGTATTAACGTGTACTTAAATGTTCGTCAGCAGGTCATGAGGACGACAGTTTATTATTAAAAGTTTATTGGTATTTATATATTCGTGTAAGGAACATGGCTGAGGGAAATATCTCGTCAGAAAAATCCCACAGGAGTCCTCCCTCACTCTGCCAAGCTAAGCAAATCATTAGAGGCACTGATAAGGGATCTTGTAAAGATGTGTAACCCCCAGAACCCAAAGTAAAGTTGAATAATCCCGTAAAATACTAGTTTAGGTTATGTTAGGTTAGGTGACTTGTATTTATGAATAGTCCTCGAGTACCCTAGGGTTACTTTTCTTTACAAGATTCCTGATATAATTACGTAGATAATTCTTACTCGGTGATACGATACAATATCGATACTTTCGCCAAAGTGGCACTATGAAACGAGTATTGGCACTGTTTAGGTCACCTGAGGTGGGTAATTCATTTGCTTCTAACAGTACTAATATTATACTATTACAAGCGCTACTACTACTACTACTACTACTACTACTACTACTACTACTACTACTACTACTACTACTACT
>JAXCGZ010015670.1:40000-55458 GCA_037179515.1 Halocaridina rubra | reverse complement strand
TCACTTTTATCTGGATCTACTTCTTCTTCACTACCACTGTCACATTCATCACTCAATGCACTGAAGAAATTGTGAGTAGAGACAGAAAACCTAGTTTGCAGAACCTGAGGGTTGTTGATAGAAGGGACATCATCACTGTTAGGTGACAGCACTGAACTGAGAGGTGGAGATGTTTCTAATAGCAGTTTCAACCTAGAATTATCTCTTTTAAGTAGGACAATGTCAGATTCTAGTAAACCCACCTTGTGTTGTAAGGCTTTCACCTTTTCAGCATCTGCTTCCAAAATTTTCACCTTATCTGCAAGACTTTCTATCATTCGATGCAGGTCTCCTAGGTCGTGTGTTTTTTTAGACTCTATGGATTTTACAACCGAAGTTTGAGGTTGAAAGAGTTTGTCAAGTTCACCATTTATTTCATTCATTGAGATATTCAGGACACTTGCGCTAAGAATGATTATGTTTGTAATTATATCTTTTTTACACGTTTTTTTTATGATGTGTTTACCACTGTATTGGGGAAAGAGTTCCACTACCTTCGAAAGCAAAAGTTGACTTGTTTTGTACAGAGTGACTTTTTTAATTTTTTCCAATTCCCTTCTGATGTCCTCACGTGAATATACGAATATTCTGTCCAGAGATGATATAAACACTTCGGGAAAATTATCAGTATTTACACACGTAAGGTCAGAAAGGTCAACATTTTCCGAAGAGGACATTCTGGTGTGAATGGGAGGGAAACTGCGGTATGAGGGGAACTGCAGGTTCACCTAAGAAAGGTCCTTTTTAGGTCGGTCGCGAGAGGTTGTGGTTGAAATCGGTAACACTGGGAGAGACACTCTCAACGGTTTCTGTTATGTTATAAGATTATAATGAATTTTCTTTGTATCTTTTTAAACACTAAAGTTGTAATAATCACTCTGACTTAAATTTGAAGATTTATATTTCAGTATGCTTTCGTTAATTTTATAGCTGTGCATTTAAACTCTGTCACTTGATAAACGCAATATTATCGGGAGCTCAATGCGTACTAGGATCTCAAAGGGTTCAATCTTAGGATCGCTTTTGTTCCTTGTCTTTTGTTTTAAAGTTTCACATTGTATGGTTGTTAGAAACCAAAACCAGTTATTGTTTTAGTATTCCGGGATTTAAAGTGTATCAGAATCCATCTAAAGTAAATGAGAAAAGGGGGGGGGGAGTTACACTACTTATAAAATATTCAATTCTGAAATATGTAAAGAATCTTGATATGAATATGGAGGGACAGATCTGGCTTGAGTTATCTTGCTTTGCACTTTTGATTTTTGGAGGAGTATATATTCCCCCACAAGATTCACCTTATTTTGAACCGTCATTCTTTGGTAATTTGGTTGCTAAAATAATGAAGCATTCTAGAATAGTTGTAATAGGAGATTTTAATTCTCGTGTAGCCAAACCTACCATTACCAGCTGTGACAATGTTGCTTATGAGTATAGCGGAATGAAAGACTTTACCTTAAATAGTCATGGACGACACATAATCGAAATATGTAAAGGTACCAGCCTGGTGATAGGCAATCACTTGAATACAGGGAAAAAGATATTAGGTGGTGATTTGTCCTATAGACAAGGGTCTGTTTGGAGTCAGAAATTGATATGTGCCTCGTAAAAGCAGATATTGTAAATTTAATACAAGAATTGTATGTCCATCGCGAAATTGCTGGGACAGATCATGCTCCTTTGAGTCTTCAATTCAATTTTGCATCTTATAGTTATATATCGGGATCAGATCTTTTAGAGAGATCTCAAATGCTTGGTCAGTCCTATATACCTCCAGCGGACCATTATTATGCTAGTACTGGACCATCTTATAGGAATGTAAATTTGACTGAATTTAGGGGGGCTTTAGAGGAGTGTCCTCCTCCTGATATTAATGGTCATGAAGACGTGAATGTTTCATTGGTAGTAGACAATGCTTGTAAAATGATAAACTCTGTGGCAAAAGCTAACCTAAACAGTCCTAATGAGGGTTTTAATTTATTGGAGCAGGGACAACAAAGATGGAAAAGACTGTTAGAGAGGGATGACTCTAGGTTAATTTGGCACTCTATTAACTGGAAGGGTGAACCATCAGACGAAAAAACTGAGGGGCCAGATGATTTCCAATTCAAAACGCATTTTGAAAACTTGTTGAACCCGACAATAGAAGTTGTACATGATGATCTAGATGTAGACTCACCACCGTACATTCCCTTGTTAGATGACCCCTTTACATACAGGGAATTAGAGATAGCATCACATAAACTAAAGAAAAACAAGAGCTATATCAGGATTTGCCCCTTTCTGCTTTCATCATTACCTGTAACATGGCTAATATAGTTTTATGACAGTATTTAATTTAGTATTTTATTATGCTAGTTATCCTGCTTCCTGGTGCTATAGTAAACTAATTACTTTATTCAAGAGTGGCGACAGATTTGACTGCGGAAATTACCGTGGTATTAGAATCATGAATACTTTAGCTAAAGTTTACGATATACTTCTCATGGTTAGGTTAAATTTATGGTATTCAGTCAATAAGTGTTAGGCTGGGGGTCAAGAAAACAGGGGCTGTATTGAACATATTGAATCTCTTCGCTTGTTGATCGATTATGCACTTTGGAAAAAGAAGAAATTATATTGTTTATTCGTAGATTTTAGTAAGGCTTACGACCGAGTGCCTCGTGATAGGATGATTAAACATCTGAAGTCAATGGGATGTGGTAGATAGATGCTTTTGGCATTATATGGAATATATAAATGTACAAAAAATATTCTTAAGTCAGCAATAATATCATCTTCTATTGGGGTAAGGCAAGGGGCACCAACTAGCTGTCTCTTATTTATATGTACAGTGATTAAAATGTTAAGAAAGGATAGGAGAAGAGGATACTTGGGAATGCTTTATTGCTGATGGATGACACAGTCAACTTGGCGACGTCTCGGATTATATGCTATAGGAAACTTATGATCTTATCTGAATACTGCTCTGAATATGGCATGGTTATTAATGAAAAAAAGACTAAGTTTTTTGTGGTAAATGGTAATGAAAAAGATAGGGCACCTTTCATCATGGTTACCTTAGTTATCCAGTATTGTCTTAGATATCTATATTTGGGGGCATGGTTTACAGACTTGGGAACTATGGAGTCAGTACTAGCACTTCATGTAACTTCAACTACTCCATCATTTAATAAGTTTGCTGTGTTTTGTGCTGCAAATACTACAATGCCTTTTCAGTATAAGATGAAATTTTTCAATGCTGCCCTTACTGCTTCTCTGCTGTATAGTTCGGAGAGTTGGTTAACATCTAATGTAAAATGTATAGAACAATTATATAATAAATTCGTCAAGTGTCTGTTGGGTGTGAGAAACACTACTCCATCTTCCTTATGTTTGGTTGAAGTGGGAATAAACACCTGTCATAATGATTAATAACATAAATCTCGATGAACCATTTCATTTGGTATTTGACCTGTGCAGGCGAGAGTATACACCAGGTTTTAGAATGCTGTCACATTGTTTGAAAGGTGAAATGAATGGATTTACGATGGAGCAACTAAAACAACAGATACGCTGTAAGCCAGACAGTTCTAGTAAGTTTGTTAATTACCGATCTGAGCTTAACTCTGGTCTTGATGTGCATGAGATATACAAAAAGAGTGTATATATATCAGACTATTTAAGAGTATCATTTACCAGATTGAGATTAATGTCTCACAACTTAAAGATAGAAACAGGAAGGTGGAGTAGGTTACCCAGAGAGGCTATAGTATGTAACTGTAATAATATTGTAGTACAAGATGAATGTCACGTTTTGCTGGAGTGCCCTTTATCACAACATATTCGTGAAGCTTATAATCAATTAGATTTTACTTCTTTGGATAATTTGCTAAATGAAGATTTTCATTTAGTAGATTTATGTAAATATGTTAATGAGGTTTTGAAATTATTTTCAGGATGTTGAATACTAATATTAAATAATGGTGTATGAGGTAACTCGTTTTAAGTTGAATATATTGTAATGTTTTTCTTAATGGACAAATAAGTGGTGATATTGGTGGTATCGTCATGTTTTTTATTATTTGTTTTTATTGTCTTTGTAATTCATTGTATTGTAAAAAAAAAAAAAATGTAATTCTTGTTTTTCAATAAACTACTACTACTATACACAACTGACCTACCTGAGTCTGTAAATTCATTCTTAAATCTGTTTGCAGAGGATTAAAAAATTGTAAAGAAATTAAGAGACGAGAACTTTGGTAGAGAACTTCAGGAAAGCCTAAATAGTTTGCATGACTGGTCAGAAAAGTAGCTAATAAAATGCAATACTTCAAAATGTAAGGCAATGAGACTGGGTACAAGTGCGAGAAGGCCCATGCTGAGATACTCAATAGCAGGAGCAGAACTTCAAGAGATGGAGAATGATAAAGATATAAGAGTAAACATATTGGCAGATTTGTCTCTGAAAATCCATAGAAATAGCGTAGTGAGGACTGCATATGGTTTCTTAGCAAATTTAAGGGTACCCTTCAGACTCATGAACAAGGAATTGTTCAGTAATATTTATGTAATCTATGTGAGGCCAAAGCTTGAATGTGCACCCTCCTTTTGGAATCCACACTTGTAAAAGCACATTAATAAGCTGGAAAAAGCTCAAAGACATGACTTGAAACTGGTGCCAGAAATACCCAATCTCAGTTAAGAATAGAGGCTGAGGAAGTTAGACTTACTATCACTCAAAGCTAGAAGAATGAGGAGGGATATTTGGTGATGGTTTTTAAAGTCCTTCATGATTTGGACAGAGTGGATAGGGATCGATATTTTGATATGGTTGGCTCTAGAACTAGAGGTCATAGTTTGAAGCTTCAAAAGAAAATATCTTTGCAGGATGTAAGGAAGTACTTTAGTGTAAGAATAGGTGATGATTGGAATTGGCTACCAGATGAGGTAGATAATGCTAACTCAGTTCACAGTTTTAAGTGCAAATATGATATGTATCAAGGAGTATAATAATGGAGCCGATTAGCAAACGGGGAGTTACGAGCATCAGGTTCTTTCCCATAAACACAATTAGGTAACTATATATATATATATATATATATATATATATATATATATATATATAATATATATATATATATATATATATTATATATATATATATATATATATTTCTCTCTCTCTCTCTCTGACAAATCACGCTAATGAGTGTCCCATGTGCAAGCTAGAAGTCCCACGTGGCTTCTCTGTTCTCTGAAACAAGCCCAGAATTGACGGGTGAACTGGCATTCTTTAGGCGCCCCCACACCATAGGTTTTGGGGTGTTTCCCCCTTCTTTGGAAGCCTATTGGTGGAGGTGAGACCAAGAAACTAAGCCCCGCCATCTCTTTGTATGTTTGAATGAACTGAGGTGATAAAAAGGGTCAAACAACAAGCGAGGGGAAACAGAGTATTATTGGCACCCATACAGATAACATTACGTTAAGGGGACGGGGGTACTGAGGTCTAGAGGAACTATGTAGCTTCTAAATAAATTAAGTTTTAAGTATCATCGCATATCTATCACCTTGCATGCTTTAACTCTGGCCTGTTGTGTAGAGAATCTAAGTAATATCATATAAGATAGAGGTGGCAGCGAAAGGGCAACTAAATACACGACAATGGAATATGACTACAAAATATGAGTGGTATGCCACAGGCCCAGTATGCAAATACCACACTGGTGCCAGCTGAGAGTCTTCGTGAAGAGACAAGAAGTTATATGCCAGTGAATTCTGTGCTGTGAAAAAAAAAATGCAATATACAGATTATAAAACATCTCTGGAAGAAATGTCGAAGAAAGCACAGCGAGTCATACCTTATCCTCTTCATCCTCTTCCCTATGTAGGAAAGGCACCCAGCATTAAGGATTGTCCCATACATTTTGACTCTGAAAGAAAGTTGCTGAAGCATCGGTCACAAAGGCTGAGAAACATCAAATGGGGAGACGAACAGTCGAGTTGGGAGCGAATTCCTGCACGATTCACGAAGTACTTTGCCCTGCATAGGACTGTGAGTGAGAAGATGCCCGGGAGGGTGAATTAGCGATCTTATGAGAGGTATGGGCGACGTCGGAACGAAAACAAGAGACCCCAGAAGAAAGGAAAACCCCCTTCCCTAGTACCAGAGGCAGTGGTGTCCTCCAGGCAGCATCCCAAAATAGCCAAATACTTTCATTTTTATCCAGTGAGTAATGGGGGTGCTATTAAAAGATATTGAGGTCGGAGGACTCCGCCATTTTGCTTTGTAGACATGCTTTGACTCAGCCACCCCTCATATAAGAGGGAATATGGCTTTAGTAAATTAATAGAAGTATAATTTCTGTACCCATTACTAAACTAGATAATTTATACTAATAGCTATGAGCAATGATAAACTCCATTTTTGTTATAATTACAACAGTATAACGAGTGATTGCGTATGAAGGGTGTTCATATATTTTTTGTTTACCTGGGTTATGTATTGAACAGGCAAAGATTTTATTTGAGAAAAAAAATTAATATACGTGTAAAATTATTATATTAATTTTCTAAAGCGGAATTAGAGTAACTTAAGTCACTGAGTGTCGTTCACGGGAGTGACAGTGTTCAAGAATAAAATATAAGTACTCATAATATACATGTATGTCATATCCATTGAAGAATCAGAGACTTTTTCCGATGGTTTTTAACACTTGTAGTTCAATATAACGAGGTATTTGTTCGTTAATATTTTATACAGGCGGGAAAAAAGTAGTGTAGCAAGTGCCCTGATAAGGGGGTAAGTGTTGTTCCCTACCACTCCATTGATGGGGAGTATAGAGGAGACCTAAGACCGTTGACATAGACCGATGAGGCTAGATGAGTCGCTTCGAGAAAGCACCCCTACGCTCCTTCAAGTGAATGGGGGGGGGGGGAATGTGTGCTGCAAACGGGGGTGTGAATGGGGAGTCGCAGGCAGAGAGCAAGTGAGCGAACGCGGTTTATAGCAGAGAAAGAGAGGGAGAGTGACTGTGACCGACTTGAGTGAAATTGGGGGGGGGGGGGGGTGGAATCGAGGAACACTTGTCTTAGAGCAGGAATAGAGAAAACGTTATGTGCACAGTTTTACTGAGAGGGGATGTACAAAGACGTTGAAACATATATTAAGGGAAGTCAGTAGGATTGTTTTTTTTTTTTTTAATGATAAAGGATGCGAATCTATTAATGATTTTTATTTTCTAGCTGAAGTATTTAAAATAGGTAAATGAGTGACTAACCGAAATTCATATATATATATATATATATATATATATATATATATATATATATATATATATATATATATATATATATATATATATATATATATAGTGGTCGCCGTGGCTCAGTCGGTAGCGTCTCCGACTCTGAGGCGTCAGGTCGAGGGTTCGCGCCCCGCCACGGTCTGAGGTTAGCAAAGGCATGCACTCAGCGTAAGGATTACATCTGCCAAAACAAGTCCTTCGCAAGAAGGCAACCGTCCTAGCCCTTGGTTGATAAGGGAGTCAGTGACGTAAAACCGGAACATATATATATATATATATATATATATATATATATGTATATATATATATATGTATATATATATATATATATATATATATATATATATATATATATATATATATATATATATATATATATATATATATATATATATATATATATATATATATAATATATATATATATATATATATATATATATATATATATATATATATATATATATATATATATATATATATATATATATATATATATATATACTTTCCTTTCTTGATGTCGGCTACCCCCCAATTAAAGGGGGAAACAGCCAAGGTATATATATATATATATATATATATATATATATATATATATATATATATATATATATATATATATATATATATATATATATATATATATATATATATATATATATATATATATATATATATATATATATATATATATATATATATATATATATATATAAATAAAGTTTATAAACCTTTCCTGTCTTTTGTGGTAATAATTCAAGAAAAGAAAAATCCTAAATTTGAGTTCATAGAAATACAAAAAAATGTACAATTTCCTTAGAGATTATGAAACTTGAGCGCAGTTTATTCTTTTTCTTTTGCAAGTGAAATATTATTTTGAATTTTATTACTGCATGCACAGATACACGTTTTTCTTTTATATTTTTTATGTTGAGAGGTGGATATAGTCTTCATATGGGAATTGTATTATTTCGAAGAGATAAATATATTAACGATTTCGAGAAGCTTATGTGCAGAAAATTGTGTTAATTATTGTTCATTGTCGTGAAGTTTATAATTTCTATTTTGCAAATTAAGATAATTTGAGATTGTTAGAGCGTATATTTTGGGTATTTTGAATATGAAATTAAAATAATGAGAGTTAAGTCCTTTTAGTTGTTGTTGAAGAAAGAGTAATTGTAGCTTTATTAATGTGTAATAAAAATAAATATCTCGAAGTATCAGTTTTTAGTGTAAAATATTTTTGAATTACAATGCTTGTTGCACCTCAAAAGAGTTAGTTTTATGTGTTATTGACAGTAATTACTAAATATTTTGTAGTGTTTTGTTGAAATTCCGTTCGGATGTATGTTTGACTTTTTTTTTTTTTAAGAGGGTGACACCGGGACAGGCAGAAACTGCCCTCATCAACAAAGGCCCGGGCACGAGAAAATACCAAGATGAAGGGAAAGGAAAAGGTTAAGGGCAAGGCAGAGATGAGGTAATGTCACACAAAGGAAAACGACAGACAGAAAAAAACAGTCAAAGAAAAGAGGACCCAGAGATATGGAGGACTAAGCTCTGAGATGACGATAGATCTGCTTTTTGAAGGATGAAAGGTCATAAGAATTAGGAAAGACAGAAGGAGGAAGAGAGTTCCAGAGTCTGGAGGTAGATGGGAAGAAGCAGTCGCTGCACCGACCAATCCGCGAGCTACAAATCTCCACACAGTACCTGTGAGATGAGGCCGCTTGGCGAGTGTTATGCGGCCTCGGCAGTGGTGGAGGGGGGAGAGTGTGTGCTTCAACTCGACCTTCCGATTTATATTATATATATATATATATATATATATATATATATATATATATATATATATATATATATATATATATATATATATATATATATATATATATATATATATATATATATATATATATGAATAATTTTTTTACCCCGACCGGGACCCGAACCTAGGACTTTTGATTACTAAGTCAAGGCGCTAATACTACACCTCAGAAGGTTAAAAGGAAGCCACGAGTGAGGTTGGGGAATCTGTAATATGAACATAGTGGCATTCAGTTAGAATGCTTTCATTCCTAAGTATAGCAGATATAAGCTATAAGGTTGGATTTCTTTTAACCTTCTGTGGTGTAGTGGTAGCGCCTTGACTTAGTAATCAAAAGTCCTAGGTTCGAGTCCCGGTCGGGGTAAAAAATGATTCATGTTTTCACATATATAATGTGCTTATTGGTTATTTCATGGCCCGAATGAGATTGGGAATTGAATTAAATGCTAAAATGAAGCCACGATTGAGGTTGGGGAATCTGTAATATGAACATAGTGGCATTCAGTTAGAATGCGTTCATTCCTAAGTATAGCAGATATAAGCTATAAGGTTGGATTCCTTTTAACCTTCTGTGGTGTAGTGGTAGCGCCTTGACTTAGTAATCAAAAGTCCTAGGTTCGGGTCCCGGTCGGGGTAAAAAATGATTCATGTTTTCACATATATAATGTGCTTATTGGATATATATATATATATATATATATATATATATATATATATATATATATATATATATATATATATATATATATATATATGTATATATATATATATATATATATATATATATATATATATATATATATATATATATATATATATATATATATATATATATATATATATATATATATATATATATATATATATATATATATATATATATATATATATATATATATATATATATATATATATATATATATATATATATATATATATATATATATATATATATATATATATATATATATATATATATATATATATATATATATATATATATATATATATATATATATATATATATATATATATATATATATATATATATATAAATAAAGACTGCCAGAATAGGCAAGTGTGTGTATGTGCATTTCACTAGCGTTTTTGTGATGTTAAACAGAAAAGGAATGGATTTATGAATCGCCTTAGCTTAATCTCTACTAAATTAATGTTATTTTTTTTTTTGAGAAGTTAGTAAGCAAAATTTCGCTTATTAGAAAGTTAGCAAAAAAAACCTTTGCAAGACTTACTAGTAGTGAAAATAGAGTGAAGGGTAGTTATTGTAATAGACAGCTTCTCTATATTTTTTATTAGTAATCAAATGCATGATAATAATAATAATAATAATAATAATAATAATAATAATAATAATAATAATAATAATAATAATAATAATAATAATAATAATAATAATTATTATTATTATTATTATTATTATTATTATTATTATTATTATTATTATTATTATTATTATTATTATTATTATTATTATTATTATTATTATTATTATTATTATTATTATTATTACAACAATAATAATAATAAACCTTTATTTCCATTATACAATGGGTATTCGTCAGCCGGGGCAAGCCCCAACCCCCCCGCTGTGGTGCCCAGCCACAGCAGTAACCTTCCCAGTATGCAGCATAAACTCTCGGTCTTGGATGGGAACCGATCTCTCGACCTTGTGACTGCGAAGCCAGAGCGTTACCAATGTACTTGGCATGAAGCCAAGTTTTTATAAGATGTTGACTTTGGGTATTTTGATTGTTGATTTTTATTCCTTTTCTGGTAAATTGCTAGTTAATAAATGTGACCTAACTTCATTATTTTTTGATGAGTTTTTGCGTGTTAATGTTACACTGATAAGACATAATTTGAATTGAGTAGTAACAGAGAGTTTGTCTATCACATATTTCAACTGTCTCTAAAAGGAAATCTAAGCTACCACAGATAAACCGAGCAACAAGAAGGTTGGTGGCTATGCTACTACATATTGTGACAGCGGGAATTCAAAAATGGTAAAAGAAACTGGCCAAAAGAATGTACTTTAAAATAAGTATTATTATGAAATACAATTACAGACTTTTTTGTTCTTGCCTCTAAATGCTATTATCACTATTTTTTTGCTGTTCTTCTTATTTTTTATTATAATTATTATGGCTGTTGTTGTCACGATAACTCCATTGTTCTTCTTGCTAATTATTATTTTCATCATATTATCAGTAGTAACACAATTATTAGCATTTTTATTTTGAATTCTTACCATTGTGTTACTGTAGTTACTGTTGATAAGAGTACTTCTTTAGTGGCTGTTCTTCTCAGCATTTCATGACTTTTATATTTGATATCTATAGCACACTAATGTCTTGTAGAGATGCTCTATCAGTTACTCAGCTACGTTCTATGTATCTTGTAATAATAATCTAAATGGTATAGACAAATATTTACAACTACTACTCTATTTTCAGGCAGCCCCGACCTGCAATTTCTAATGTTTTTTCCCTTTCAACTATTGGAGAGATTGCAAGTGCTTACAGATACAGGGATGCACAGTATCCCCTTTGTATGCTTGTATATGGCCATTGTTCGTACCCAGAAGTGATATTTAGTGTTTCCTGTACTTGTAATTGCCACATTAGGCCCTGTTTTCTGGCCCTATAATCTACTACAGGCTATTCTAATTGCAGAATTTGAGTTTGTGAGGGAGATGCACATCCGGGGGATAAATGTCGTGAGAGGAGAAATGGTAATATGACCGTCTCAACAGTCGAATCAACGCGGGGGGAAGAGGCACTCGAAAAATATATCTGCGCTTTTCCATTGTCTGGCGGCCACCAGAAGCAGGATTCCTGGGCCAGCCGTTGTTACAACCCGGACCTATCTGACAGTGTAGAAGTGTGGGGATGATGGAAAAAGGCGTGGGGTTGGCCCAGTACCTAGCGATACCCCAAAAGGAGGGACTCCATATGGAAACAAAGGGGAATGCAAAGGAAGTGAAAAATTGAGATGAGAATAGAAAGAATATGGAAACCTCATAATAAAATAAAAGAATAAAACATAACAGGGGAAACTGAAAATTCCCTACAGTGAAGCCATGTACAGTAGGAATTTTTTTTTCAGCACACCAAGCTTGTTTTATTTTTTAAATCAAGATTTAAATTACGAAAGCCTCAATGCCTCCCCTATATGTAGTATATTGATATGAGAAAGATAGTTTTAATATAGTAAGTGTCATTTACTCATTTATGAGCATTATCAGATAACTGTCATTTACAAACAGTGTTTGTGTTTTGATTTAGTACTATTATAAACTTTCTGTCATTGACGAGTATATTTAGAGAAGTGTCACTTACAAACTCTATTTTTATGTTAATTGGGTACTATAACCATTTTTTAATTATTTTCTCTTTACTGTTGAAGTGTTTTATTGAATAGTTGTCTTTTAGATGAAAATGTTTAGTTTCTCTTTACTGAAATAAACTAATAGTCATTTTGTCACTCATTGATAGCTACATAATATAATTTAGACAGTTTTTATTTTGCTAATTGAAACTCTTTAATCAATATGATTGTTGTGAGAGATTTTATTTTCTTTTGTTTGCCTTTTTTGGAAATCACGTGTTCTATATATATTGAGTGTACCCTTGACAATTAAATAATTTTTAGGAAACTTTAGTATGCATTAAGGAGCATAGGAAAACTTTGATATGTAACATGGTCTAGAATGATATGTAATTAACAGATGATAGCCATCCTTTAAGTTTTTAATGCTTCACCAGAAATAGTGTATTTCAGGAATGGGCCGTAGGGAGTGACAGATTCACGCCTACGAGTGTCCCACATGCAAGCTAGAAATCTCACGTGGCTTCTCTGTTCTCTGAGCCAAACCCAGACTTGGTGGGTAAACTTTCATTCTTTAGGCTCCTCCACACCATAGGTTATGGGGTGTTCCCTCCTTCTCTGGAAGTCTGTCGGTGGAGGCACCACTAATAAACTATGCCACGCCATCTCTTTGTATGTTTGAATGACCTGAGGTGATAAAAAGGGTCAAACAACGAACAAGGGGAAGCAGAGTATTATTGGCACCCATACAGATAACATTACGTTAAGGGGACGGGGGCATTGAGGCCTAGAGGAACTATGTAGCTTCTAAATAAATTAAGTGTTAAATATCATCGCATATAAGAACATAAGAACATAAGAATAGAGGACACTGCAACATGCCTACTGGCACACACGAGGCAGCTCCATTTTTTGACACCATGCATGCTTTAACTCTTACCTGTGGTGTAGAGAATCTATGTAGTATCATATACAATAGAGGTGGCAGCGAAAGTACAACTAAATACACGACAGTGGAGTACGACTACAAATACGACAGTGGTATACCGCAGGCCCGATATACAAATACCAAATCTCTTTCTCTCTCTTTGTATGTATGTACAAACACACATATATACATATCTTATTCTTCTTCAGTTAAAGAACCTACCATTCTAAACTAGATCTACAGTTGCATTATAGTCGTATAATTACTATGTATGAGATATCATCCACGCTGTGTTTATTATCCTGTTAATCAGAACCATTGCGTGATCAATAAAAATATAGGATGCATCAGCTGTTTCACTTTTCAAAGATCCAACAGCCTCTGATTAAAGTTGAGACGATGATTAGGCTTGCATTTCACATACTTAAATGCTCCTTAATCAAGCCCCGAGAAGGCTTATTATTTGGCACTGATATCTTTCATATATGGGTGGTACCAGGTGTTTTCGCCCTCTGCCTTATGAAATTCTGAGGGAAGGGGATAAAGACATGCAAATGAATCTAATGGATAGGGACGAACAAATGCCTCTAATATATCATTCTCAGCCTCTTTGTCGTGGGAAATTTTGTATATATATATATATATATATATATATATATATATATATATATATATATATATATATATATATATATATATATATATATATATATATATATATATATATATATATTGCATATGCATACACAAAATATATAATATATATTTAACATATATGTGTGCAGATACCTAATTGTAATCACCTAATTGTACTCACGGAAAAGAGCCCCATGCTCGTAACTCCCCGTCTCCTGGTCGGTTCCATATTTAACTTCGTGATACTTATGAGACGTGTCCATAACACTATGCATTGAGTTAGTATTAACTGCCTCTCCTCGATTAGCCAATTTCAATCATCAACTATTCTTTCACTAAAAAGGTGCTTCCTTATATTTAGTAAAGAAGTTTTCTTAGGAAAGAATTTAAAAACAGTCACCATATCCCCCTCATTCTTCTAGCTTCCAGTGGTGATAAGTGTAATTCCCTCAGCCTCTCCTCATAACTGAGATTGCATATTTCTGGAACCAGTGTTGTGGCATGTCTTTGAATTTTTTTCCAGCTTAACTATGTGCTTTTTCAAGTGTGGATTCCAAAAGAGGGCTGCATATTCAAGCTTTGGCCTCTCATAGGTTACATATATATTTTTGAACATTTCCTTGTCCATGTGCCTGAAGGCTACCCTTATATTTGCTAAGAAAGTATATGCTACCCTTATGTCATTTATATACATTTACGGAGACAAATTTGCCAGTATGTTTACTCCTAGATCTCTCTCATTCTCTGTTTATTGAAGTTCTGGTCTTGCTATTGAGTATTCAAGCTTGGGTCTTCTCGCACTTGTACCCATTCTCATTATCTTCCACTTAAAAGTATTAAATTTCATTAGCCACTTTTCTAACCACTCATGCAGACTATTTAGATCTTCCTGGAATTCTCTACCATTGTTCTCGTCTCTTACTTTTTATACAATCTTTGCATTATCCACACACATATTCATGAATGAATTTACAGATTCTGATAGGTCATTTACATATACAAGGAACAAGAGTGGCCCTGCAACTGAACCTGTGGAACCCCACTACTAACTCTTCTCCATTCAGACACTGAGTGTCTTACTTTTGGTCTCTGTTCCCTTCCTTTTAGGTAAGTTTTTATCCAATCCAAGACGTTTCCACATATTCTTGCCATTGCTTACAGCTTCTTAAAAAGTTTCATATGTGGGGCCATATCAAATGCCTTCTGGAAGTCTAGGAATATGTAATCTGCCCAGCCTTCTATTTCCTGTAAGATTCGGCTTACCTCATCATAAAAGTCTGATAAGTTTGTTACAGTGAATCTACTTTTTTTCCTCACTGGCAAAAAGTTGATGGAAGGCAGGTAAAGAGAGATATGTTTTCTTAGTAGCGTCTCTATAACTTTGCAAACTATGCTGGT
>JAXCGZ010015670.1:30000-35000 GCA_037179515.1 Halocaridina rubra | reverse complement strand
GGCTCATCCCCACACCTGGCCCTCGTTGGTTCCATTACATGTTGGTGTAGGAAATTCCCTTGTACGCAATCTAGGAATCTTGTCCCGAATGAGTCCTCACCACTGTGTGGGTCAAGATTTATCCAATCTCTCTCTTTATGATTAAAATCTCCCATAATCAAAATCCTACATTTTTTTTCCCGTGCCATGTTAAAAACTGAGTTTATGACTTCAGTAGTACCTGTATGACTTTCCTCATAAACTTCAAGCCTATTCTGGGTCCTTGGTGGGTTATATACAACTGTGCCATGGCACCTATGTGTCTCATGTTCGAATCGCTGTCAGGGATGAAATATGATTCATATTTTCTCATATGTTAATGTATTTATTTGATTTTACACACACACACACACACACACACACACACACACACACACACACACACACACACACACACACACACACACACACACACACACACACACACACACACGCACACACACACACACACATACATACATACATACATACTTACATACAAACATGCATACATACATACATACATACATACATACATACATACATACACTCACACACACATAAAAATTCGGTGTGAAGCTTAATTAAAAGTTTTTCTCTTTTTTTTTTTCCTCTTTCTCGTCTTCATTCTATATTCTGTGAGAGGGAGAACATAAAAATGACGCCATCTCTGTCCCAAACCTCTCCCATCCATGGGTCAGTAGGAGGGGTAGCCATTAGGAGACTTAACCAGAAAATCAAGAATTTAGAGACAATGGTTATAAGCCTTGATGATAAAATTCGGAATATGGATGGAGAAATGAAAGAGAATGAAACACTCAGAGAGCAAATAAGATCTTTGGAGGAAGCAAATAAAGCACAAGGGCAGGAGAGAAAGGAACTAGAAAAAAGAATAAAGAAGCTGGAAGGGGAAAAGAGTCAACTAGAATCTAGAATTTCTAAACAAGAAGATAAAAACAAACAGCTGAATGACAACCTAAAGGAATTAGATGTTAGTTCACCGCTCTCTTCTGAGAGAGACAAGATTGCTGCTTGGAATGTCCAGATTAAGGAAAACATTGAACAGTTCAGAAAAGAGTTCCAGGAGCTGAATATGGAAAATGATGCCATGAAAACTTCCTTTGCTGATGCACTAAAGGGGAATGTGGCAGTAAAAGAGGCTGTAAAGGTGGTGGCACTGGAAAACATACATACAGTTGACTATAAAGAGACAGTAATCGAAAAAATGAAAGACGTTGTGATGGAAAGGGCAAACCCACTCATCAGACAGGCACTTCATAATGAGAAGACAGTGGTAATCTCAGGCATAAGTGAATCCCAGGAGCCAACATGGCAGGGGAGACTTGAAGAAAATAAAGCTAGGGTTGTAGACCTGATAAGAAAGCTTGGAGTAGTATGTGGTCCTGAGGATATTGTAAACATACACCAACTAGGTAAATATTCGAGGGAAGGAAAGCCGAGACCAACAAAAGTAACCTTTGAGAGAGGGGAAACATGTAGGGAAATATTGTTGAGAAAAAAAGTCTAAAAGACCTTCAAGAATTCAAAGAAGTGTTCATTAGACGATACAGAACACAGGAAGAGATGGGAAAGATCAAAAACTTGTTGCAAGAGGCAAGAAGGTTAAATGATGAAAGAAATGAAGAAGAGAAGAAAAATTTTCATTACAGAGTTCTTCCAGACAAAGGGGAGATAAAGAAGATAATGACAGAAGATCAGGGGATGGGGCCTCATTAAGATTGTTATACACAAATGCTGATGGATTAGCTGGTAAGGCAGTAGAATTAAAAGATAGGATTCACAACAGTAAGGCAGATATAGTAGCAATTACAGAGACTAAGTTGAGTGAGGACATAAACAGTGTCACAGTTTTTCCTAAGGGTTTCAGAATACTAAGGGTTGAAAGATCTGAGAGGACTGGTGGAGGGATAGCACTGCTCATAAGTGAAAGGATTCAAGTTGAAGAAATAAACTTGGCTATAGAAAGTGAGTTCAAGGAATTTCTTGTTGCTCGCATAAATACTGGGTCAGAGAGCATTATAATAACTGTTGTATACAACCCACCAAGGAACCAAAATAGGCTTGAAGTTTATGAGGAAAGTCATATAGGTACTATTGAAGTCATAAACTCAGTTGTTAACATGGCACGGGAAAAAAAATGTAGGATTTTGATTATGGGAGACTTTAATCATAAAGAGATAGATTGGATAAATCTTGACCCACACAGTGGTGAGGACTCATTCGAGGCAAGATTCCTAGATTGCGTACAAGGGAATTTCCTACACCAACATGTAATAGAACCAACAAGGGCCAGGGGTGGGGATGAGCCATCACTACTTGATCTAGTGTTCACAGATAATGTGTTGGATATTGAAAAAATTGAGTATGAACCACCAATTGGAAAGAGTGACCACTGTGTGTTGTTGATGGAGTATATCATTGAAGATATTCTTCTTAAGAGTAGAGGCACTGAGGACATGAGGAGGAACTATCCGAAAGGAGATTACATCAAAATGAATGAGCTTTTTGCAGTTATTGACTGGAGAACCTAATTTTACAACAAATCTGTACAAGAAATGTATGACATCTTTTGTGAGAAATATGGGAAGATAGTAAATTGCTGCATACCTGTCACCAAAGTAGGTGTAATTCATGCCAGAGAGAAATGGTTCGATAATGGGTGTAAAAGAGCTAAGGAGTGGAGAGACAAATGCTGGAAAAGGTATAGGAGGAGAAAAAACATAAATGCCTGGCAAACCTACAAAAGAGCAAGAAATGACTACCTAAGTAAAAGGAGAGAGGCAGAGAGAGACTATGAGAGGAACATCACCAGGAAGGCTAAAGAAAATCCCAAGCTTTTCCACAGCTTTATCAGAGGAAAACTGAAGGTAAAAGAACAGGTTTTAAGGCTAAAGAGAGCGGATGGAAGCATCACTGAGACGGATGAAGAGATCTACAAAGAATTGAACAAGGAGTTTCAGTCAGTATTTACAGTAGAAAATACCCCACCCCCTCAGATTGCAGTGATAGAAGCTCAAGGGCCGGTATTAGAGAACATCAACCTTACAGCCACAGAGGTATGCAAAGCGCTGATGGATTTAGATGTTCATAAAGCTACAGGTCCTGATGACATATCCCCTCCTGTGCTTAAAAAATGCGCAAACTCAATATCAGTGGCACTAAGTATCATATTTAAAGAGTCACTGGAGTCGGGAGAGATTCCAAGATGCTGGAAACAAGCAAATGTGATACCTATCTTCAAAAAGGGAAGGAGGGATACGGCTCTGAACTATAAACCAGTTTCCTTGACCAGCATAGTTTGCAAAGTTATGGAGAAACTACTAAGGAAACATATCTCTCTTCACTTGGAATCCTTCAACTTTTTGTCAGTGAGGCAACATGGCTTCAGAGAAGGAAGATCAACAGTAACAAACTTATTAGGCTTTTATGATGAGGTAAGCCAAATCTTACAGGAAAGAGAGGGCTGGGCAGATTGCATATTCCTAGACTTCCAGAAAGCGTTTGACACTGTTCCACATGGGAGACTTATTAGGAAGCTGCAATCAATGGCTAGAATAGGTGGAAATGTTTTGGAATGGATAAAAACTTACTTAGAAGGAAGGGAACAGAGGGCTAGAGTAAGACACTCAGTGTCTGAATGGAGAAGAGTTAGTAGTGGAGTTCCACAGGGTTTAGTTTTAGGGCCACTTTTGTTCCTTGTATATGTAAATGACCTACCAGAGTCTGTAAATTCATTCATGAATATGTTTGCAGATGATGCAAAGATTGTGAAGAAAGTAAAAAACGAGAACAATGGTAGAGAACTTCAGGAGGATCTAAATAATCTGCATGAGTGGTCAGAAAAGTGGCTAATGAAATTAAATACTTCAAAATGTAAGGTAATGAGAATGGGTACAAGTGCAAGAAGGCCCAAGCTTGACTACTTGGTGGCTGGAGTACATCTTCAAGAGACAGAAAATGAGAGAGATCTAGGAGTAAACATACTGGCAGATTTGTCTCCAGAAATACATATAAATGGCATAGTAAGGGCAGCATATGCATTCTTATCAAATGTAAGGGTAGCCTTCAGGCACATGGACAAGGAAATGTTCAGAAATATTTATGTAACCTATGTGAGGCCAAAACTAGATTATGCAGCCCCCTTTTGGAATCCGCACTTGAAAAAGCACATAGCTAAGCTTGAAAAAGTTCAGAGACATGCCACGAAACTGGTGCCAGAAATATGCAATCTCAGTTATGATGAGAGGCTGAGGGAATTAGACTTACCATCACTCGAAGCTAGAAGAGTGAGGGGGGATATGGTGACAGTCTTTAAATTCCTTCATGGTTATGATAGAGTGGATAGGGATCGATATTTTGATATGGCTGGCTCTAGAACTAGAGGTCATAGTTTGAAGCTTCGTAAGAAAACTTGTTTGCAGGATGTAAGGAAATACTTTTTCAGTGTAAGAGTAGTTGATAATTGGAATTGCCTAAGCGAGGAGGTAGTTAATGCTATCTCAATCCATAGTTTTAAGGACAGGTATGATAAGTATCAGTAAGTATAAAATGGAACCGATCAGGAGACGGGAAGATACGAGCTTTGGGCTCTTTCCCGTAAACACAATTAGGTAATCACAATTAGGTAATCACACTCGCACTCATGCACACACGCATACATACATACATACATGCATATATATATATATATATATATATATATATATATATATATATATATATATATATATATATATATATATATTATATACTTATATAAATATATATATATATATATATATATATATATATATATATATATATATATATATATATATATATATATATATATATATATATATATATATATATATATATATATATATATATATATATATATATATATATATATATATATATATATATATATATATATATATATATATATATATATATATATATATATATATATATATATATAT
>JAXCGZ010015670.1:7500-25000 GCA_037179515.1 Halocaridina rubra | reverse complement strand
TTGCTGGAATCGCTTATGGAAGATTTGGCAGAAAAATGAGATTCAAAGAGAGGGCTTTTGTAGAGGGAGAGCAAGCTATTGGGGAAAAGCTTGAGTTTCAGATGTTTTTGGAGAAGTTTTTGGCTAAGGACCAGAAACATTTATCAGTGGTGTAAAGGCCATCAACTTTTATTCTTAAAAAAGATGCTGTAGCCTTTCGAATACGAGCAGCGCAGCGATTCCTAGCGGTAATGAAAGCAGAGGGAGTTACAACCGGAATGCTTGATCCCTGGCCTGAATAACCATGGAGCAGGTAAGGTCAAACCAAAGATTAGGGGGAGAAAAAGTTTTAAAGAGGAGGGGATGTACATCTCCATTCCCAATGTTTTGATCTCTGCAATGTGTGTCTAATTATGTAATTGTCTTTACCTAATTATGCTTACAAGATAGAGCCCTCTCCTGATCGGTTTCATTATGATACTCAACGATACTTGTCATATTTTTCATTAAAACCATAAATTAGGTTAGCTTTAACTTCCTCCCAGCCTTGCAAATCACAATCGTCAACTATTCTTACACTAAAAAATTGCTTCCTTACATCCTGCAAAGAAGTTTTCTTTTGAAGCTTCAAACTATGACCTCTAGTTCTAGAGATAGACGTATCAAAATATCGATCCCTATCCACTCTGTCAAAACCATGAAGTAATTTAAAAACCATCACCATATCCCCCTCATTCTTCTAACTTCGAGTGAGGTTAAGTAAAATTCCTTCAGCCTCTCCTCATTATTGATATAATGTATTTCTGGCACCTATCCCGTGGCATATCGTTGAATGTTTCCATCTTATTCATATGTTCTTTCAAGTGCATATTCCAAAAGGGGGGATGCAGATTCAAGCTTTGGCCTCACATAAGTTACATAAATATTTCTGAACATTTCCTTGTCCATCTGCCTGAAGGTTATCCTTACAGTTGCCAAGAAAGCATATGCTGCCCTTAATATGCCATTTATATGCATTTCTGAAAAAAAATCTGCCAATGTGTTTACTCCTAGATCTCTCCCATTCCCTGTCTCTTGAAGTTCTGCACTTGCTATTCAGTATCACTGCTTGGGCCTTCTCTCACTAGTACCCATTCTCATTACCTTACATTTAGAAGTATTGAATTTCATTTGCCACATTTCTGAACACTTAAGCAGACTGTTTAGGTCTTCCTGAAGTTCTCTACCATTGTCCTCATATCTTACTATCTTTAAAATCTTTGCATCATCTGCAAACATATTCATGAATAAATTTACAGACTCTGGTAGGTAATTTACGTATAGAAGGAACAAATGTAGCCCTAAACTTAAACCCTGTGGAACCCCACTACTAACCCTTCCCCATTCAGACACTGAGTGTCTTCCTCCAAATCTCTTTTCCCTTCCTTCTTAAGAAAGGTTTTATCTATTTAAAGACATTTTCACCTATAATTGCCATTACTTGCAGCTTCTTAATTAGTCTCCTATGTGGGACCGTGTCAAATGTCTTGCCGCCCAGCCCTCTCTTTCCTGTACAATTCGTGTTACCACATAAAGTTCTAATAAGTTTATTACTGTTGATCTGCTTTCTCTGAAGCCATATTGCCTCACTGATAAGAATATTTGAAGGATTCCAAGTGAAAAGAGATGTGTTTTCTTAGTAGTTTCTCTGTAACTTTGCAAACTATGCTCGTCAAGGAAATATGCTTATAGTTTATGTTTTTGAAGATATGTATCACATTCTCTTGATTCTTGTAGCTGAAAATATGATGCTCTTTAATACCAGCCCATATTCTCCAATCTCTGCAATATTAGGGTGTGGAGTATTTTCTACTGTAAATACTAATTGGAAGTACTTGTTGAATTCTTTGCAGATCTCTTCATCCGTATCAACAATGATTCCATCCGCTTTCTTTAACTTTAAAACCTATTCTTTGACCTTCAGTTTCCTATGACGAAACTGTAGAAAAGTTTGGGATTTTTTCTTAGCTTTCCTGGTAATATCCTTTCCATATTCTCTCACTACTTTTCATATTTTCCTTAGGTAATCATTTTTTGCTCTTTTGTAAGTCTGCCAGGCATTTATGTTTTTTCTCCTTCTGTACCTATTCCGGTATTTGTCTCTCCACTCCTTTGTTATCTTACGCTCATTATTGAACCATTTCTCTCTGGCATAAGTAACTCCTATTTTTGTGGAGGGTATGCAACAAGTAACTATCTTCTCATATTCTTCACAAAAGATTTCGTACATTTATTGCACAAATTCGTTGTTATATAAAGTCCTTTAGTCAATATCTGGAGAAAAAATAATTAATATTGATGTGATCTCCTTTTGGATAGTGCCTCCTTGCATTCTTCTCTGTACCTCTACTCTCTGGCACAAATCTTCGATGATATACTCCATGAACAACGCACAGTGGTCCCTTTTTCCAATTGGTGGTTCATACTCAATTTATTTTCAATATCCAATACATTATCTGTGAATACTAGATCAAGCAGTGATGGCTCATCCCCACCTGTTGTCCCTGTTGGTTTCTGTACATGTTTGTGTGGAAATTTCCTAGTACATATGCTAGGAATCTTGCCCCAAATGAATCTTCCCCACTGTGCGGCTCAAGATTAGTCCAGTCTATCTGTCTCTGATTAAAATCTTCAATAATCAAAATCCTACACTTTCTCTTCCTTGCAATTTTCACAACTGAGTTTATGACTTTAATAGTACCTACATGAATTTCCTCAAAAACGTTTAGCCTTTGTTGTTTTCTTGGAAGGATATATACATTGGTTATTATAATGCTCTCTGAACCAGTACTTATGCGACCTACAAGAAACTCCTTGAACTAACTTTTTATATCAAAGTTTATTTCTTCAACCAGAAACCTTTCACTTACGGGCAATGCTATTACTCCACCAGTCCTTTTACATCTTTCAATCCTTAATATCTGGAGCCCTTAGGAAAAACTGTGACACTGTTTATATCCTCACTTAACTTAGAGTGACATTCAGATAGAATGTGTTCATTCCTAGTATAGCAGATAAAGCTGTAAGGTTAGTTTCCCTTGTAGACCTTCTGTGGTGTAGTTGGTAGCGCCTTGGCATGGTAATTATGTGTCCTAGGTTCAAGTCCCGGTCAGGGTAAAAATAATTCATATTTTCACGTATAGTAATGTGCTTATTTAATTATTGTTGTTGGTCCCAAATGGGATTGGAAACTGAATTAAATGCAAAAACAAAGCCACGAGCGAGGTTTGGGGAAACTGTAATATGAAGAAAGTGGCATTCAGATAGAATGCGTTCATTCCTAGAATAGCAGACAAAGCTGTAAGGTTTGTTTTTCTTTAACACCTTCTTCTGTGGTGTAGTTGGTTGCGCCTTGGCATAATAATTATGTGTCCTAGGTCGAAGTCCCTGTTTTAGTAATTATATATCCTAGGTTCAAGTCCCATTCAGGGTAAAAATGATTCATGTTTTCACATATGGTAATGTGCTTATTTGGTCCTGAATGAGATTGGGAGTTGAACTAAATGCGAAAACGAAACCATGAGTGGGGTTGGGGGAAGCTGCAATATGAACATAGTGGCATTCAAATAGAATGCGTTCATTCCTAGTGTAGCAGATTTAAGCTGTAAGATATGTTTCCCTATTAAACCTTCTGTGGTGTAGGTTTTAGCACCTTGGCTTAGTAATTATATGTTCAGGTTCAAGTCCCTGTCTGAGTAAAAATGATTCATATTTTCGCATATGGCAATGTGCTTATTTGAATATATATATATATATATATATATATATATATATATATATATATATATATATATATATATATATATATATATATATATATATATATATATATATATATATATATATATATATATATATATATATATATATACATATACATATACATATACATATACATATACATATATATATATATATATATATATATATATATATATATATATATATATATATATATATATATATATATATATATATATATATATATATATATATATATATATATATATATATATATATATATATATATATATATATATGTGTGAATCATTTTTACCCCGACCGGGATTTGAACTTGGGACTTACAATTACTAAGCCAAGGCACTACCAACTAAACCACAGAAGGTTAAAAGGAAACAGACCTAATAGCTTATATCTGCTCTGCTAGCAAAGAATACATTCTATCTAAATGCTACCATGTACATATTACAGCTTCTTCAACCTCAATCGTGGTTTCGTTTTCGCATTTAATTCCACTTCCAGTCTCATTCGGGACCAATAATAACCAAATAAGCACATTACCATATGTGAAATCATGAATCATTTTTACCCCGATGGGACTTGAACCTGGGACTTATAATTACTAAACCAAGGTGCTACCAACTACACCACAGAAGGTTAAAAGGAAGCAGACCTTACAGCGTATATCTGCTAACTATGAATGAACACATTCTATCTGAATACCACTATGTTCATATTACAGTTTCCCCTCACTTGTAGTTTCGTTGTCGCATTTAATTCAACTCCCAATCTCATTCGGGACCAACAATAACTAAGTAAGTACATCACCATACGTGAAAACAAGAATAATTTTTACCCTGACCGGGACATGAATCTGGGCCTTATAATTACTAAGCCAAGGCACTACCAACAACACCTCAGAAGGTTAAATGGAACCAGACCTTATAGCTTATATCTGCTATACTAGGAATGAATGAAAATATTCTATCTTAATGCCACTATGTTCATATTACAGTTTCCCCAACCTCACTCTTGGTTTTAATTTTTGCATGTAATTCAACTCCCCATTTTAAATCTCTCACTACAATCTGTATATTCATTTCCATTCCAAAGGTGGGGTCTGTGCCTGCTGCAACACTAACACTCCTATTGCGAGGCTCATGGACCTTCAATCTCCTGACTTTGCTGTTCTTTGGCATAAAAACTCTCTCCACTACCACTGTCTTCCGTTTCTTCTGCTACTGTTCTCCAAACTCCACCGAGTTTGTGTCTTTCTTTGAATATCTCTCCACGTGCCATGAGTTTTTGCTATCTTCTCACCCACATGCAGAATTTCTCTACATTGGAGACTTCAATATACACCACAGTGAGTGGCTTCATTCTTCTCACACTGCTGTGGGAGGAAGTGAGGCCCTTGCTTTCTCTATTACTCATGATCTGGATCAAATTATCAAACATCCTACTCGTGTTTCCGATCGTCACGAACATGCAGCAAACACTTTTGATCTATTTTTTACTTCTAACCCTTCAAACTACTCTTATTCTGCGCTTTCCCCTCTTGGTAAATCTGACCACTCTATGATCTCAATTTCTTCAGTTTTTGCTCCCCCTCCTCCAATCCATCCTACTCATCGCCGCCTTTGGCACTTCGAGCGTACCCAACATGAAAATTTGCGTAACTGCCTCTTTGACTTCCCATGGGATGACTACTGCTTTGGGTCCCGCAACCCTGATCAGGTAACTCTAAAAGTTGCCGAGATCATGACCGCAGGAATGGAGGCATACATCCCCTCTTCTACAAAGACATTCTCTCCCTCTAAACCTTGGTTTGACCGTGCCTGCTCCATGGCTATCCAGGCTAAAAATCGGGCACACCGATCTTAAAAAGCCTCGCCTTCTGATTTAGCTCGCTCTGCTTTTAGTGTACCTAGGAATCGCTATACTGCTCAGATTCAAAGGTCTAAGGCTTCCTTTATAAGAGGGAAAGTTGATGGCCTTAAATCCTCTCCCACTGACAAATGCTTCTGGTCATTAGCCAAAAACTTCTCCAAAAACTTCTGTAACTCAAGCTTTCCCCCTCTCATTTGTTCTGATGGTTCTATAGCTTGCTTTCCCACTAACAAAGCCACTCTCTTTAGCTCTCATTTTTCTGCCAACTCCTATATAAACGATTCCAGGGCACCTATTCCTCTGTCTTTACCCCTCTCTAACCCTATGCCCTCCATTATCCTTTCTTCATGCAAAGTTCATAAGGTTCTTTGATCGCCAAAGACGAACAGGGCATCTGGTCCCAACGGTTCCTGCAAGGTTCCTTAAGGACTTTGCAGATGAACTGGCTCCCGTTCTTTGCCGTCTTTTTTGCCTCATTCTGTCAACCAGTATCTTTCCTTCATCTTGGAAGCATGCTCTAGTTCAACCTGTTCCTAAGAAGAGTGACCCCTCTATTCCTTCAAACTACTGACCTATTGCCCTAACCTCCTCTATTGCTAAAGTTTTTGAAACTTTGCTCAATGCTCACCTTTTGATACGCATTGAATCTAACTCACTTATCTCTGATCACGACTACGGCTTCCGCAAGGCAAGATCCACTTGTGATCTCCTGTCCTATCTTACTCATGTATGGTCATCTTATCTGAGGAACTATGGGGAATCCTTTGTTGTCACCCTTGATATCTCTAAGGCTTTTGACTGAGTCTGGCACAAGATTGTGTTGGCCAAACTTCCTGCCTATGGCTTTACTCCTTCTCTCAGTTTTCTGATTTCCAGCTTTCTCTCTGAACGTTATATATCTATAGTTGTTGACGGTGCAACATCTAGTCCATTACCGGTTACAAGTGGTGTTCCACAGGGGTCTCTTCTTTCACCTACTCTGTTTCTTCTCTTTATCAATGATCTTCTTCAATCTCCATCTTCCTCTCTTCTTCATGCCTTTGCTGATGATTCTACCCTTCACTTTTCCGCTGCGTTTTCTTCACAACATTCATCTGTCACTCGTAACCAGTCTCGCATCCCTCTTTCTTCTACTCTTAACTCCTATTTGCAGAGAGCATCTGAGTGGGGCACTAAAAATTTAGTGAAATTCAGTGCCTCCAAGACAGCTTCTGGCTATCTCTTTATCTTCTTCTCCTCCTGATAATCTTATTGTCTTCGAAAGTAACGAAATTTACCCTCTTAATTCTATCAGCATATTAGGAATCCATATAGCCTCTAACTTGTCTTGGAGGAATCACATAATTCAAATTTCTAAATCTTTATCCAAGAAATTGGGGTTTTGTTACATTTTCATCATTACTTTTCCTCTTTACAGTTGCTTAAAATGTATAAAGGTCTTATATGTCCCTGCTCAGAATACTGCTCACATATCTGGGGTGCTTCTTTTTATACTTATCTTCTTGATAAGATTGAATCTAAGGCAGTCAGACTCATTAATGATCCTTCTCTTACTTTTAATCTGGATTCTCTCTCTTTTCACTGTAAGGTATCTTCCCTTTCTATTTGCTGTTGCTATTACTTCCATCGCTGCTCTGATGAGTTGGCGAGTTGCATCCCTCCCCCACTGCCTAGGTCACATAAAACTCGCCAAGTGACCTCATCTCACAGGTACTGTGTGGAGATTTGTAGCTTGTGGATCGGTCGGTGCAGCAACTGCTTCTTCCCATCTACCTCCAGACTCTGGAACTCTCTTCCTCCTTTTGTCTTTCCTAATTTTTATGACCTTTCATCCTTCAAAAAGCAGATCTATCGTCATCTCAGAGCCTAGTCCCCCATATCTCTGGGTCCTCTGTGCTTTGACTGTTCTTTTTTTTATCTGTCGTTTTCCTTAGTTTGACATTACCTCATCTCTGCCTTGTCCTTAACTTTTTTCTTTTCCTTCGTCTTGGTATTTTCTTGTGCCCAGGCCTTTATTGATGGGAGCAGTTTCTGCCTGTCCCTGTGTTACATTCATAAAATAAAAAATCTCATCCGGGACCAACAATAACCAAATAAGCATATTACCATATGTGAAAACATGAGTCATTTTTGCCTCGACTGGGTCTTGAACCTGGGACTCATAATTACTAAGTTAATATGTCGTACATTTCTTGTACATATTTGTTGGTAAATAAGGTCCTCCAGTCAATAACTGCAAAAAGCTCATTCATTTTGATGTAATCTCTGCGCTTTGACTGTTTTTTTTTTTATCTGTCGTTTTCCTTAGTTTGAGATTACCTCATCTCTGCCTTGTCCTTAACTTTTTTCTTTTCCTTCGTCTTGGTATTTTCTTGTGCCCAGGCCTTTATTGATGGGAGCAGTTTCTGCCTGTCCCTGTGTCACATTCCTATATTAGGAATGAAGGTATTCTATCTGAATACCATTATGTTCATATTACAGTTTCTCCAACCTCCCTTGTGGTTTTGTTTTCGCATTTAATTCAACTCCCAATCTCATTCGGGACCAACAATAACCAGATAAGCACATTACCATACGTGTCAAATTCTTTCTGGAAGTCTAGGAATATGCATACCTGCCCAGCTCTCTTTTTCCTGTAATATCCGGCTTACCTCATCATAAAATTCTAATAAGCTTGTTATTGTTGATCTATCTTCTCTGAAGCCATGTTTTCTCACTGACAAAAAGTTGAAGGCTTCCAAGTGAAAAGAGATATATTTTCTTAGTAGTTTCTCCATAACTTTGCAAACTATGCTGGTCAAGGAAATAGATCTATAGTTAAGACCTGAATCTTTCCTTACCCTTTTGAAGACAGGTATCACGTTCACTTGTTTATAGTATTTTGGAATTTTCCCTGATTCAAGCGACTTTTCAAGTATTGATATAGGACAGTTCGTAAATACATAAGGGAATATATCATCAGGACCGGTAGCTTTATGGACATCTAACTCCATCAGCATTTTGCATACCTCTGTAACTGAAAAGATGATATTCTCTAATACCAGCTCATGATCTCCTATCTTTGCAATCTGAGGGGATGGGGTAAATGCTGACTGAAGCTTCTGTTCAGTTCTTCGTAGATCTCTTCATCTGTCTCAGTAATGCTTCCATCCGCTCTTTTTAATTCTAAAACCTGTTTTTTCACTTTCAGATTTCCTCTGATAATGCTGTGGAAAAGTTTGGGATTTTCTTTAATCCTCCTGGTAATATCCCTTTCATAATATCTCTCCTCCTATACCTTCTCCAGCATTTGCCTCTCCACTCCTTAGCTCTCTTGTACCCATTATTGGACCATGTCTCTTTGGGGTGAATAACTCCCATTTTGGTGGAAAGTATCCAACAATCTACTATCTTCCCATATTCCTCACAAAAGATGTCGTACATTTCTTGTACATATTTGTTGGTAAATAAGGTCCTCCAGTCAATAACTGCAAAAAGCTCATTCATTTTGATGTAATCTCTTTCGGATAGTTCCTCCTTGTGTCCTCACTGCCTCTAATTTCAGGCAGAACATCTTCGATTATATACTCCATCAACAACACGCACTGGTCAATTTTTCCAATTGGAGGTTCATACTAAATTTTATCAATATCCAACACATTTTCTGTAATTACTAGATCAAGCAATGATGGCTCATAGCCGCCCCTGGCCCTCGTAGGTTCAAGTACATGTTTGTGTAGAAAATTCCCTTGTACGCAATCTAGGAATCTTGCCCCGAATGAGTCCTCCTCACTGCGTGGATCAAGATTTATCCAATCTATCTCTCTATGATTAAAATCTCCCATAATCAAAATCTTACATTTTCTCTCCCGTGCAAGGTTAACAACTGAATTTATGACTTCAATAGTATCTATATGGCTTATCTCACAAACTTCTAGCCTATGTTAGTTCCTTGGTGGGTTATATACAACAGTTACCATAATGCTTTCTGCCCCGGTATTTATGCGAGCAATAAGAATTCCTAGAACTCAATTTAAACATACATACATACACACACACACACCACACACAGCTTTCTCTTTTACTATTTTTTTTTATTTTGTATATATATATTGAGTTAAATGTAAAGTCTAATCCTGTGATAACATATCTTGGTTAGCAAGTGAGTTTATCAGTTAGGAAGAATATATAGCAGAAACAGGTGGGTGCCACCTCAGACACAAATTCGAATTTTCCTTCAGGTTTGACTTTTGTTTTTCTTTTTCTTTTTATCCTTAAATTACCATGGTCAAGTTTATAAGTTAAGTTGTGTGTTACCAGAAAAGAGATAAACTGAGTCACTAAATAGCACTTATATGGAGATATAAAAATTCTGTGTGAAGCTTAATTAAAAGTTTTTCTCTTTTTTTTTCCTCTTTCTCGTCTTCTTTCTATATTCTGTGAGAGGGAGAACATAAAAATGACGCCATCTCTGTCCCAAACCTCTCCCATCCATGGGTCGGTAGGAGGGGTAGCCATTAGGAGACTTAAACAGAAAATCAAGAATTTAGAGGCAATGGTTATAAGGGTTGATGATAAAATTCGGAATATGGATGGAGAAATGAAAGAGAATGAAACACTCAGAGAGCAAATAAGATCTTTGGAGGAAGCAAATAAAGCACAAGGGCAGGAGAGAAAGGAACTAGAAAAAAGAATAAAGAAGCTGGAAGGGGAAAAGAGTCAACTAGAATCTAGAATTTCTAAACAAGAAGATAAAAACAAACAGCTGAATGACAACCTAAAGGAATTAGATGTTAGTTCACTGCTCTCTTCTGAGAGAGACGAGATTGCTGCTTGGAATGTCCAGATTAAGGAAAACATTGAACAGTTCAGAAAAGAGTTCCAGGAGCTGAATATGGAAAATGATGCCATGAAAACTTCCTTTGCTGATGCACTAAAGGGGAATGTGGCAGTAAAAGAGGCTGTAAAGGTGGTGGCACAGGAAAACATACAAACAGTTGACTATAAAGAGACAGTAATCGAAAAAATGAAAGACGTTGTGATGGAAAGGGTAAACCCACTCATCAGACAGGCACTTGATAAGGAGAAGACAGTGGTAATCTCAGGCATAAGCGAATCCCAGGAGCTAACATGGCAGGGGAGACTTGAAGAAAATAAAGCTAGGGTTGTAGACCTGATAAGAAAGCTTGGAGTAGTTTGTGGTCCTGAGGATATTGTAAACATACACCAACTAGGTAAATATTCGAGGGAAGGAAAGCCGAGACCAACAAAAGTAACCTTTGAGAGAGGGGAAACATGTAGGGAAATATTGTTGAGAAAAAAAAGTCTAAAAGACCTTCAAGAATTCAATGAAGTGTTCATTAGACGATACAGAACACATGAAGAGATGGGAAAGATCAAAAACTTGTTGCAAGAGGCAAGAAGGTTAAATGATGAAAGAAATGAAGAAGAGAAGAAAAATTTTCGTTACAGAGTTCTTCCAGACAAAGGGGAGATAAAGAAGATAATGACAGAAGATCAGGGGATGGGGCCTCATTAAGATTGTTATACACAAATGCTGATGGATTAGCTGGTAAGGCAGTAGAATTAAAAGATAGGATTCACAACAGTAAGGCAGATATAGTAGCAATTACAGAGACTAAGTTGAGTGAGGACATAAACAGTGTCACAGTTTTTCCCAAGGGCTTCATAATACTAAGGGTTGAAAGATCTGAGAGGACTGGTGGAGGGATAGCACTGCTCATAAGTGAAAGGATTCAAGTTGAAGAAATAAACTTGGCTATAGAAAGTGAGTTCAAGGAATTTCTTGTTGCTCGTCATAAATACTGGGTCAGAGAGCATTATAATAACTGTTGTATACAACCCACCAAGGAACCAAAATAGGCTTGAAGTTTATGAGGAAAGTCATATAGGTATTATTGAAGTCATAAACTCAGTTGTTAACATGGCACGGGAAATAAATGTAGGAATTTGATTATGGGAGACTTTAATCATAAAGAGATAGATTGGATAAATCTTGACCCACACAGTGGTGAGGACTCATTCGGGGCAAGATTCCTAGATTGCGTACAAGGGAATTTCCTACACCAACATGTAATGGAACCAACAAGGGCCAGGGGTGGGGATGAGCCATCACTACTTGATCTAGTGTTCACAGATAATGTGTTGGATATTGAAAAAAATTGAGTATGAACCACTAATTGGAAAGAGTGACCACTGTGTGTTGTTGATGGAGTATATCATTGAAGATATTCTTCCTGAGAGTAGAGGCACTGAGGACATGAGGAGGAACTATCCGAAAGGAGATTACATCAAAATGAATGAGCTTTTTGCAGTTATTGACTGGAGAACCTTATTTTACAACAAATCTGTACACGAAATGTATGACATCTTTTGTGAGAAATATGGGAAGATAGTAGATTGCTGCATACCTGTCACCAAAGTAGGTGTAATTCATGCTAGAGAGAAATGGTTCGATAATGGGTGTAAAAGAGCTAAGGTGTGGAGAGACAAATGCTGGAAAAGGTATAGGAGGAGAAAAAACATAAATGCCTGGCAAACCTACAAAAGAGCAAGAAATGACTACCTAAGTAAAAGGAGAGAGGCAGAGAGAGACTATGAGAGGGACATCACCAGGAAGGCTAAGGAAAATCCCAAGCTTTTCCACAGCTTTATCAGAGGAAAACTGAATGTAAAAGAACAGGTTTTAAGGCTAAAGAGAGCGGATGGAAGCATCACTGAGACGGATGAAGAGATCTGCAAAGAATTGAACAAGGAGTTTCAGTCAGTATTTACAGAAGAAAATAACCCACCCCCTCAGATTGCAGCGATAGAAGCTCAAGGGCCGGCATTAGAGAACATTAACCTTACAGCCACAGAGGTATGCAAAGCGCTGATGGATTTAGATGTTCATAAAGCTACAGGTCCCGATGACATATCCCCTCATGTGCTTAAAAAATGCACAAACACAATATCAGTGGCACTAAGTATCATATTTAAGGAGTCACTGGAGTCGGGGGAGATTCCAAGATGCTGGAAACAAGCAAATGTGATACCTATCTTCAAAAAGGGAATGAGGGATACGGCTCTGAACTATAGACCAGTTTCCTTGACCAGCATAGTTTGCAAAGTTATGGAGAAACTACTAAGGAAACATATCTCTCTTCACTTGGAATCCTTCAACTTTTTGTCAGTGAGGCAACATGGCTTCAGAGAAGATAGATCAACAGTAACAAACTTATTAGAATTTTATGATGAGGTAAGCCAAATCTTACAGGAAAGAGAGGGCTGGGCAGATTGCATATTCCTAGACTTTCAGAAAGCGTTTGTCACTGTTCCACATGGGAGACTTATTAGGAAGCTGCAATCAATGGCTAGAATAGGTGGAAATGTTTTGGAATGGATAAAAACTTACTTAGAAGGAAGGGAACAGAGGGTTAGAGTAAGACACTCAGTGTCTGAATGGAGAAGAGTTAGTAGTGGAGTTCCACAGGGTTCAGTTTTAGGGCCACTTTTGTTCCTTGTATATGTAAATGACCTACCAGAGTCTGTAAATTCATTCATGAATATGTTTGCAGATGATGCAAAGATTGTGAAGAAAGTAAAAAACGAGAACAATGGTAGAGAACTTCAGGATGATCTAAATAATCTGCATGAGTAGTCAGAAAAGTGGCTAATGAAATTCAATACTTCAAAATGTAAGGTAATGAGAATGGGTACAAGTGCAAGAAGGCCCAAGCTTGACTACTCGGTGGCTGGAGTACAACTTCAAGAGACAGAAAATGAGAGAGATCTAGGAGTAAACATACTGGCAGATTTGTCTCCAGAAATACATATAAATGGCATATGCATTCTTTTCAAATGTAAGGGTAGCCTTCAGGCACATGGACAAGGAAATGTTCAGAAATATTTATGTAACCTATGTGAGGCCAAAACTCGAATATGCAGCCCCCTTTTGGAATCCGCACTTGAAAAAGCACATAGCTAAGCTTGAAAAAGTTCAAAGACATGCCACGAAACTGGTGCCAGAAATACGCAATCTCAGTTATGATGAGAGGCTGAGGGAATTAGACTTACCATCACTCGAAGCTAGAAGAGTGAGGGGGGATATGGTGACAGTCTTTAAATTCCTTCATGGTTATGATAGAGTGGATAGGGATCGATATTTTAATATGGCTGGCTCTAGAACTAGAGGTAATAGCTTGAAGCTTCGTAAGAAAACTTCTTCGCAGGATGTAAGGAAATACTTTTTCAGTGTAAGAGTAGTTGATAATTGGAATTCGCTAAGCGAGGAGGTAGTTAATGCTATCTCAATCCATAGTTTTAAGGACAGGTATGATAAGTATCACTAAGTATAAAATGGAACCGATGAGGAGACGGGAAGATACGAGCTTTGGGCTCTTTCCCGTAAACACAATTAGGTAATTACAAGTAGGTAATCTCACACACACACACACACATACACACACACATTAAGTCTAAAAATGGAACCGATCAGGAGACGGGAAGATACGAGCTTTGGGCTTTTTCCCGTAAACACAATTAGGTAATCACAATTAGGTAATCACACACACACACACACACACACACACACACACACACACACACACACACACACACACACACATTCTTCCTGAGAGTAGAGGTACTAAGGACATGAGGAGGAACTATCCGAAAGGAGATTACATCAAAATGAATGAGTTTTTTACATTTATTGACTGGAGAACCTTATTTTACAACAAATCTGTACACAAAATGTATGACATCTTTTGTGAGAAATATGAGAAGATAGTAGATTGCTGCATACCTGTCCCCAAAGTAGGTGTAATTCATGCCAGAGAGAAATGGTTCGATAATGGGTGTAAAAGAGCTAAGGAGTGGAGAGACAAATGCTGGAAAAGGTATAGAAGGAGAAAAAACATAAATGCCTGGCAAACCTACAAAAGAGCAAGAAATGACTACCTAAGTAAAAGGAGAGAGGCAGAGAGAGACTATGAGAGGGACATCACCAGGTAGGCTAAAGAAAATGCAAGCTTTTCCACAGCTTTATCAGAGGAAAGCTGAAGGTAAAAGAACAGGTTTTAAGGCTAAAGAGAGCGGATGGAAGCATCACTGAGACGGATGAAGAGATCTACAAAGAATTGAACAAGGAGTTTCAGTCAGTATTTACAGTAGAAAATACCCCACCCCCTCAGATTGCAGTGATAGAAGCTCAAGGGCCGGTATTAGAGAACATCAACCTTACAGCCACAGAGGTATGCAAAGCGCTGATGGATTTAGATGTTCATAAAGCTACAGGTCCTGATGACATATCCCCTCATGTGCTTAAAAAATGCGCAAACTCAATATCAGTGGCACTAAGTATCATATTTAAAAAGTCACTGGAGTTAGGGGAGATTCCAAGATGATGGAAACAAGCAAATGTGATACCTATCTTCAAAAAGGGAATGAGGGATACGGCTCTGAACTATAGACCAGTTTCCTTGACCAGCATAGTTTGCAAAGTTATGGAGAAACTACTAAGGAAACATATCTCTCTTCACTTGGAATCCTTCAACTTTTTGTCAGTGAGGCAACATGGCTTCAGAGAAGGTAGATCAACAGTAACAAACTTATTAGAATTTTATGATGAGGTAAGCCGAATCTTACAGGAAAGAGAGGTCTGGGCAGATTGCATATTCCTAGACTTCCAGAAAGCGTTTGACACTGTTCCACATGGGAGACTTATTAGGAAGTTGCAATCAATGGCTAGAATAGGTGGAAATGTTTTGGAATGGATAAAAACTTACTTAGAAGGAAGGGAACAGAGGGTTAGAGTAAGACACTCAGTGTCTGAATGGAGAAGACTTAGTAGTGGAGTTCCACAGGGTTCAGTTTTAGGGCCACTTTTGTTCCTTGTATATGTAAATGACCTACCAGAGTCTGTAAATTCATTCATGAATATGATTGCAGATGATGCAAAGATTGTGAAGAAAGTAAAAAACGAGAACAATGGTAGAGAACTTCAGGAGGATCTAAATAATCTGCATGAGTAGTCAGAAAAGTGGCTAATGAAATTCAATACTTCAAAATGTAAGGTAATGAGAATGGGTACAAGTGCAAGAAGGCCCAAGCTTGACTACTCGGTGGCTGGAGTACAACTTCAAGAGACAGAAAATGAGAGAGATCTAGGAGTAAACATACTGGCAGATTTGTCTCCAGAAATACATATAAATGGCATAGTAAGGGCAGCATATGCATTCTTATCAAATGTAAGGGTAGCCTTCAGGCACATGGACAAGGAAATGTTTAGAAATATTTATGTAACCTATGTGAGGCCAAAACTCGAATATGCAGCCCCCTTTTGGAATCCGCACTTGAAAGAGCACATAGCTAAGCTTGAAAAAGTTCAAAGACATGCCACGAAACTGGTGCCAAAAATACGCAATCTCAGTTATGATGAGAGGCTGAGGGAATTAGACTTACCATCACTAGAATCTAGAAGAGTGAGGGGAGATATGGTGACAGTCTTTAAATTCCTTCATGGTTATGATAGAGTGGATAGGGATCGATATTTTGATATGGCTGGCTCTAGAACTATAGGTCATAGTTTGAAGCTTCGTAAGAAAACTTCTGTGCAGGATGTAAGGAAATTCTTTTTCAGTGTAAGAGTACTTGATAATTGGAATTGGCTAAGCGAGGAGGTAGTTAATGCTATCTCAATCCATAGTTTTAAGGACAGGTATGATAAGTATCACTAAGTATAAAATGGAACCGATCAGGAGACGGGAAGATACGAGCTTTGGGCTCTTTCCCGTAAACACAATTAGGTAATAACAATTAGGTAATCACACACACGCACACACACATACATACATACATACATACATACATACATACATACATACATACATACATACATACATACATACATATAACTGTTGTATACAACCCACCAAGGAACCAAAATAGGCTTGAAGTTTATGAGGAAAGTCATATAGGTACTATTGAAGTCATAAACTCAGTTGTTAACATGGCACGGGGAAAAAAATGTAGGATTTTGATTATGGGAGACTTTAATCATAAAGAGATAGATTGGATAAATCTTGACCCACACAGTGGTGAGGACTCGTTCGGGGCAAGATTCCTAGATTGCATACAAGGGAATTTCCTACTCCAACATGTAATGGAACCAACAAGGGCCAGGGGTGGGGATGAGCCATCACTACTTGATCTAGTGTTCACAGATAATGTGTTGGATATTGAAAAAATTGAGTATGAACCACCAATTGGAAAGAGTGACCACTGTGTGTTGTTGATGGAGTATATCATTGAAGATATTCTTCCTGAGAGTAGAGGCACTGAGGACATGAGGAGGAACTATCCGAAAGGAGATTACATCAAAATGAATGAGCTTTTTGCAGTTATTGACTGGAGAACCTTATTTTACAACAAATCTGTACAAGAAATGTATGCCATCTTTTGTGAGAAATATGGGAAGATAGTAGATTGCTGCATACCTGTCACCAAAGTAGGTGTAATTTATGCCAGAGAGAAATGGTTCGATAATGGGTGTAAAAGAGCTAAGGAGTGGAGAGACAAATGCTGGAAAAGGTATAGGAGGAGAAAAAACATAAATGCCTGGCAAACCTACAAAAGAGCAAGAAATGACTACCTAAGTAAAAGGAGAGAGGCAGAGAGAGATTATGAGAGGGACATCACCAGGAAGGCTAAGGAAAATCCCAAGCTTTTCCACAGCTTTATCAGAGGAAAACTGAAGGTAAAAGAACAGGTTTTAAGGCTAAAGAGAGCGGATGGAAGCATCACTGAGACGGCTGAAGAGATCTGCAAAGAATTGAACAAGGAGTTTCAGTCAGTATTTACAGTAGAAAAT
>JAXCGZ010015670.1:0-2500 GCA_037179515.1 Halocaridina rubra | reverse complement strand
GCCATAACAACTCAAGCTGTCAGTCTTTCACGTTTCCAGGAACTGTGCACCACTCACAGTAAGCCTCAGAGACAAATGTATTCTCTTTATGGGTTTTTAATGGGTAATGATGTGAAAGGGAAAACTGTTTGTGCTTCCTGCGTCACGTAATCATCACGAAAGATTTGACAAGGAGCAATGAGAACGGAGGTATCCCGATGAGTATTCAATATGAAGTTATTTGAAGGTCTGAATGTTTGTCAGTGATTAGTTTATGTCAGACACATTCCTTGATATTTAATGTTGAATTAGTGTATAAGGGAGAGAAACAACCGATTGTGAACAGTGCAATCAGTAATGTGTGAGGAATTTATATTTTAGTTTTACTAACAATAGAAATAGGATATACAGTATATCATACCTCGTTTCATCTAAGCGGCTATCGTACATTCATGATATTACTGAACTGTATGTTATGTACTCTTAGTTCAAGATCGTTTAAGAGTAGGGACTTGTGCTTCAGTACATTCGGTATCTTTATGAAAGGGAAGAAAATATTGTGATGTTGCTTATCATCAGAAAAGAGCTCCTTTCTTCAATTCCATATTATTCCTACTTTGGGCACTATATTTCTCTCATGTACTTGACGTTAACAATAAAAAAATGATAAAAGTCTTTTTCATAAAAGAAAAATCTATTGCGTTGTTGTATATAACAGGGAAAAAGCATTCCTTTATGCGATTCCTCTTATTTATCACTTTCTTTTGTATATATTTCTCATGTACTTGACGGTAACATAAAAAAAAGAAGACGAGAGGAATGAAAAAGACATTTCTAGCGTTCATGTGAAAATTATACCTTACTCTGGGGGTCTCTGTCAGAAAGAGAAAAGTTTTCTCGTTAGAGTGACGACATCTGTGCTTTATTGGTTTATGATAGACGCTAATGTTTCCCAAGGGAACATGGAAAAGAGAAAGATATTTGGTGTTACTTAGGAAATGATTCCTTTTTGAAAAGTTTATGAGACAGACCAGGCAGGGGGTAAGGTAAGTAACACCTTTCTCGTAATGTTTACTTGTGTATCCGTTACATCGTTATGTATTCAGTCATTTTATGTACTTCTTTCTTTCTTTTTTTGCATTATGTATATATTTATTTATTTATGTATTATTTATTTATTTATGTGTTATTTCTTTCTTTCTTTCTTTTTTCTTTCTTTATTTATCTATTTTATGCAAACTTAATATTTTGCCCTCTTGCCCTTTATATATTAGATAGTACCTGTAAATAATCCAATCAGAGTGGTTGGAATGTGTGCTTTGACTCTGCCATGCCCCTGACCAGGGTACATACTGACATTGTATTCGAATACTTATTTTGAGAATTACATTAATTAACTTTTATATCTAATCCAATGATTTTCTGATTTACGTTTTTGATTTCATTTAAGATCATTCATTTAATAACTATTTATACTATCAATACATATCAATTGCATAACTGCCCACTGTTTTTTCTCATATGCTGTTAGACAGATAACCCTGAACAGTCCCAATTCACGGCCTTAGAAAATGCCACTACACACGGAATTGTGATTCTTTTCTCTACTTTTTCTGTAGCTTAATCCCACTTGCATTAGGTGTCGTTACTCTTAACTCGTCTATTATATTCACTTCTATTTGCATCGTACTTCATCTTAAGTTTCCTCTCCCTCATATTTTTCTAGACAAACTCAATCCCATTTTCTCTGTGGTCTTCCTCATCTCCTTAGCCACTCCCTCGCACGCACTTTCAAGTTGAATATTACTCTCTTCCCGACATAAAAAAGCTCATCCCATCGAGTAACGTGTCCATACCAGCATATCCTTTTCTCTCGTCTTTTCTTCGATACCTCTTTTTCTTTAACCGTTCTTCTAATTCTTTCATTTTTTATTCCACTCATTTGTGACTGAGCACGTCCATCTCAACAATTTTCATCTTTGCCACGAAAACCGTGATTAATGTGCCAATAAATTGTAGAAATGGAAAGGATTTTGTGGCTCATCCCGATAAATGGTCAGTTTAATAACAGACTATTACGCAAAACCTCTATGAACGATTTAGTTAATTTTCATGCTGGAGTTGAATTAATGCTGATAGCAAGAGCTCCTCCAGGGAGGATATGACACCTATCTATCTATCTCTCTATCTATCTATCTATCTATTTATCTAACTATCTATCTATCTATCTATCACTCCTTTCGTCCTTGAACGTCTCTCTCTCTCTCTCTCTCTCTCTCTCTCTCTCTCTCTCTCTCTCTCTCTCTCTCTCTCTCTCTCTCTCTCTCTCTCTCTCTCTCTCTCTCTCTCTCTATATATATATATATATATATATATATATATATATATATATATATATATATATATATATATATATGCATGTATGTATGTATGTATATATATATATATATATATATATATATATATATATATATATATATATATATATATATATATATATATATATATATATATATAGCGG
>JAXCGZ010015669.1:22500-50000 GCA_037179515.1 Halocaridina rubra | reverse complement strand
TCCCTCTGAGCTTTTTGCCTTCATCTTTGTTTTCTTTGGTTTATGACCTCCTCCTTTATATATATTCTCATTCATCATTGGAGCTGAAGGTTCCATATGGGGCCAGTGCTTTGCCAAATGACTTGAGATGCGGTGTTAATAAGTCTATTTTTAGTATCACCAAATTTTACCACCATGTCTTTTACCCTTTGATCATCCCTTCTTTTAATTAGAACTGAGAGAGCCAGTGTGTATCTTTGCATTAAATTGAATTCAAGGTATAGCCAGAAACTGGTCAGTAGCATTCGAATAAACTCTTGGCAAACCTGGGTAGGAAATTTGTCAGTTCTATTTGAGGACATCAAACGCTGATCAACATTGGAGAGTTTCAGCAAAGCAGAAAAGAGTATTGACAGTGTTTATTTATTCTCTTCCTTTAATTAAGTGGGCCTTTTTGCGGGTTTCAAAAACAATATTCAGAACACGCAGCGAGATAGATAGATAGATTGATTGATTGATTGATTGATTGATTGATTGATTTATTGATTGATTGATTGATAGAGAGAGAGAGAGAGAGAGAGAGAGAGAGAGAGAGAGAGAGAGAGAGAGAGAGAGAGAGAGAGAGAGAGAATGCATGAATACCTCAATTAATCGGGGACATTTGCAAACGATAATGAAGATGTACATCACCTTGGCTTAAATGAATTGATAATTCTTGTTTTTGTTTGTCATATTTTAAGCTGTAGTCATGAAACAAGGGCATTACTTCAAGGAGGCTCAATGACCTTTCCTCATCTTAACTGAGGTATGAAGCAATAAAGATGAATATTTGGCTGCATCATAGAGAATGGGCATGACCAGTATTCATTCCCGAAGAGCATTTACCTCATATTGAAAGGTTTTGATCGAATATAAGTCTTTGAAGCCCCAAACCTAAGCTCTTTTATTTATCCTACTGGTAACTTCTGTTATTTTTGTACTTTTCATCCTAATTAATAATGAAATCCTTAGATTTTTTGATTATATTTTTGGCTCTAATTTAATCAAAGCTTTTCCTTCTGTCTCTGAAATTCATCACAGCTTCTTTATATTAATGTTTTTTATTTATTTATTTATTTTTTACATTTCATTCGGGCTTTAATATTCTATTCTAAGATGGAGAATCATATATCCTCTACTGAAAATAAGTTTAGATGTATCGATATATTTAATCTTATATTTATAATTCAAATGATTTTTCATGTAATTCTTAAGTTTCTGTTAGATTTAAAAAAAAAATTTAATCAGAAGAATCTTGTATCCTCCGCTGTCCAACTCATTCAGTATCATTTTTTATATATTCTTTACTATTTTTATATATTTTATATTTTCATGCTCCAGTTCTAATCCTTAGATTTTTACAAGATTATTTGGATTATTTCATCCTACACTGTAACCTTATTTTGCTGGAGAAATTCTAGCTTCACTGTTTCTCGAGAAAGTCTACGGGGTTTAATCTCCATTTTAATGCATCTAATCTGAGGCATAATACATTCTGTCATGAGATTATTACGCCTTATTTCATTTTATTTCAGCATATTATATTGTGTTCCCTCTCTCCATTTATTCTGACGTCTGTAATTGGCCTCCTTTTTTCATTTACTCCTATACAGAATCTTACATCTTGCAGTGAAATGTATCCATGCATATTGTATTTTCTTTCTTTAATTTCTTATATATTCCATGTTTTCACCTTGCTTGAGTTGTGACGTCCTATTGTCTTTACTTAAATTTTATTTACTGGAAGAATCTTTCCTCCTGCACAGAAATACATATGCCATCTTTTTTTATTTTAATTTGCTAAACGTTAGTTTTGTATATTGACTTAGTTGTTTTTGTTGCACAAGTATAATATAGAGGGAATACAGTGATACCGTTAGTGCTTCTACCCTCTGAGGGAGGGGGCTAGAATATTCCTCCGTGTTCCCCTGCGTGTCGTAAGAGTCGAATGAATATGGCAGAGCGAGGGGACTGGGAATCCTCTCCTCTGTAGTTTCTCATCCCAAAGATTCAGAGTATTTTGTCTTGACTCAGCCACTCCCCTTATAAGAGGAAAATGCCTCATGTATATAGATAGATTTGCCAAGAAAATCTAAGGTATCTCCTCTTACCTTTTTTTTATTCATTTCCTGCGCTGAAATAAATGATATTAAACCATTTTAGCTTTATTTTTATGTAAATGTTTCATATTTCTAAATGTAATTTTCTTGTTAATCGAAGATCCTTACATATTTCTTTTTTTTATTACCTCTCACCTGACGCATTATAATCATATTACTTGATCATTTTCTACATTCTATTTCAGCGTTTCATTTGCCATATTCTTTTCTGTATATTTTTTTTTCAATTTCTTCTAATCTGGAAAATTCTGTTGCCATCACTCAGGATTAATCGACTTGTTTTATTTTATAATTTTATTTTTTAATATTCCCTAGTTTCTGAATTCATTTGTGGAAAAATTCGATCATTTTCTGTATTATCTGAAATGTGAAGTATCGCACATTTTGTACTAAAACTCTTCTTTCTTTATTTTTCATTTTCCTTACTTCATATTTATATAACCATTCTGCTATCCTTTATTTGCAAAGATATCCGTACCGGTAGGTCTTTACATTACATCATCTATTTTGAATTTTTTAATCTGTAGAGTCTCACATCTTGCGCTGGAACTCATCTCAAATGCAAATCTTGCCAAGTACGGACAATTCAAGAAGCGTTTTAACTAACTTTGGCTATTTAAACATTCACTCTGCAAATTAGATGATTGTTATCTTACAAAATCACTGGAAGCAGCCAGTACTTTGGTGGAAGTTGGTGCAAATTGCATGGACTGTATATGTATAATGCCTTTTTAGTTCCTCCGTTCCAAATGTGCATTTGGGAAACCAAAATGTAATATGGATTTCTGGCAAGTGTAATTAGTTTTAGAGAAAACTTTTCTTTTTCAGTTTTAAGAGTTTTCCAAGCATTTTGCTCAATGTATTTTGAGACATTCAGTGACGTTATTATCTGATTATGATGTATCATTGTGATTCGAAGAAATAGCATACCATTACTCTTAATAAGTAATTAGTATTAGTAGATCACTGTGAATATATTTTAGTGTAGTATAAATGCAGTAGAGAAGAAGTAAACTGAATGAAGTTACACGAGAAATGCATGATGATGATTGGATTCGGTTTTACGTCACGAACTCCCTTTTCTACTAAGGGCTAGGACGGTTGCCTTCTTGCAAGGGAATTGTTTTGGCAGATGTAATCGTTACCCTGAGTGTATGCCCTTACTAACCTCAGTCCGTGACGGGGCGCGAACCCTCGACCTGCCGCCTCAGAGTCGCAAACGCTACCATTTTGCCACGGAGACTACACGAGAATTGCATGAATATATGTTTATGATTGGATGTCGCATGATGCCCTAAATCCTCTTTAGCCGTCTAGAATCATTATTTTACCAGAAGAACTCTCTATAGATCTCATTTGAGCCCATTATGTTCATCGTATCATGATGATCCTCTCTCCAGAAGGTGTGTATCCATCATCCTCTTCTGCCTCAAATTACGGGTTGGGGATATGACTAATGAAACTAAGTGAGCAGAAGCAAAAAACAAAATATAAAAAAAGAAAAATAAATGAAAAGATGTAAAAATAAAATTTTTACATCGTATATCTTGTCAAGGATAATTGAGAAAAATATTTTTTAAAGTCAATTATGTTATGAAATTCATTGTAAAAGGGTGTACATTTTATGTAAAGTATTCTCTTGAAAAGTTGTAATTAGTTTTTAAGAGATCCTGAATTTGATTGAAACGAACTTCTTATTTTTGTGATGTAAACAAAAATTTTCACCGTTGGGTTTATATTGTAATAGATACACGAGAAAGATTATTTTGTGAAAGTATGTGTGTATGCGCACTTAGGCATGTGTCTGATAAGGAAGGTAATAAAAAATGAGATAGATAGATAGATAGATAGATAGATAGATAGTTAGACATGTAGAGAGAGAGTGTATTCTTTATGCAGTACCTGTGCTCATTATATATGTATTACCTCAAATTATTTAAAAGAAATTACTGCATTTTCGACTATTTGACGTCATACTTTCGTTATTAGTACAGATCCGTTATACTTTGACCTCTCAAAACATATCTAGAAGTAAAAATATTACATTATCTCTACTCCTCCCATCCATATTCTTGAATAATATTATTCCTGTCCAAGCAAATATGCAGTCTGGTTTTGTTGCTATACCTGAGTATTCTTTTTATCGATTTGATGGCGGTAGGGGTGGGGGTGTGGGGGTGTATGTAAGAAATCATCTAACGGTCTCCCTATTAAAGACCCCTGAAGTCGAGCGACCTCCTCATCTCGAAGACATTTGGTTGACTGTTCAGAGTAGGAAATCCCCTTCATTCATCCTGGGATGTGTATATAGACACCCACATGCACTCAACGACACCTTTGATTACATCTCCGAGGTATTTCGGTCGGTCTGTTTGAGGAGCAAACCTCTCATTATTATAGGCGACTTCAATGATAATCTCCTTCTTCCTAATAATAAAATGGGGAAATTAATTCAATCCCTCCACTTAAATCAGCTTGTGAATAAAGCAACCCGTACCACCGCTAATTCCTCCAGCCTAATTGATCTTATAATTACCAATACACCTAGTTTTATAGTTCACCACGATGTCTTACCTTGTCCTGTAGGAGACCACGAGCTTCTAATAGCTACAGTTAATGTCAGGAAGGAAAAGAGACCGCCAATTGTTAAAACTTTCCGATCTCTTGAGAATTATTCTCAAAATTGTTTCTGCGACACTCTTCTTAATGAATACAACATTTTAAATTCAATACTAACTACAGATTGTGTAAATTATCAAGTTTCTACTTTTACTGATGTTTTTACGAGATGTTTAAATGAATGTGCCCCTCTTACAACCAAAGTCATGACACGCCCTCCTGCCCCGTGGATTGACTCTCAGTTAAAAGAGCAAATGAAAAAGAGAGATGACCTCCTAAGGCAATTTAAATCTGATAGACAAAACTCCGAGATGGAAAGAGCCTATAGAAGAGAAAGAAACCTTACTAAAACAATGTTGTCCGAAAAGAAGAAAAATCATTTCAGGGAAGAATTTTCCAAGTATAAGGGAAATATCAAAGGAACTTGGAATGTTATAAAAAGAATAATTCCTGCAAATAAGGAAATCTTAGAAAATTCTGACCTTCTCAGTGATAATGTGGAAAAGCGAGTGAATGATTTTAATAAGTATTTTGCTGAAATAGGTAAGTCCACATATGAAAAGTCCCAAGATAATAATGACTTGATTATTAATCAACCACTTAATTGCCAGCCTCCAGCTGAAAGAAGTATTATCAATAATTTTAGACCGCACCCAATCGATTTAGTCACACTTATTCTTATCATAAAGAACCTCAAACCAACAAACTCTTGTGGTTCCGATGGGATACAACTTCGCTTCCTAATTGACTCATTGCCAGTTACAGTATTTCTCATTTTAGTCATTGTAAATACATCCATTGTTACAGGCAGTTATCCTAACCTCTGGAAGCATCCCTATATCATCCCCGTTTTTAAGAGTGGAGATACTAATAATGTTGAAAATTATAGGCCAATCTCTCTTCTCAGCATTCTGTCTAAAATACTTGAGAAGGTAGTTGCCACCCAGTTAATAAATTTCCTTGAATCAAATTGTCTATTATGTGAAGAACAACACGGTTTTCGGCCTAAACTTTCGACCGAGACGGCCCTACTTAAAATTACTGATAAAATTTATAGTAATATTGAAAATAAGAAAATATCACTTTTATTATTGTTAGATTTGTCTAAAGCATTTGACAGTGTACACCATCAAATTCTAATGAGAAAACTTTCCAAAGTTCATGTTGACTCATTTTGGTTCGAAAATTATCTGAAAGATCGAATTCAATCAGTTCGAATGGGCTCGACTCTCTCTTCTTCTTTAGATATCAGTTTTGGCGTTCCTCAGGGTTCAATTTTGGGTCCTCTGCTTTTCTCAATATATGTTAATGATTTACCTCAATTTATAAGAGATTGCCTACTTGTTATGTATGCTGATGACACCCAGATTATGCTTACTGGTGACATTGATAGAATTCCTGAAATCTTAAAAAGGGCTGAAGATATATTAAACTGTGCCAAAAGTTATTTTAACAGTAATGGTCTTTTACTGAACGAAAATAAAACTAAATTCGTTATTTTTGGATCAAATCAATACCTGTCCCGCATTCCTGAGAACATCAGTATAAATTTCAACAATGTTTCACTCTTCCCATCTAATAAGGTTAAAAATCTAGGAGTTATTATGGACAGTACCATGACATTTAATTTTCATATCGATGAACTACATAAAAAAGTGAACGGGACCCTTATTTACTTGAACAGAGTCTATGAAAGATTCGAGCCTGATTGTAGGGTAATTGTAGTAAAAACATTGATTTTAAGTATTCTCAACTACTGTCTAAGTGTTTGGGGTTCCACGACTAAGACCCAGATGTTACGAGTGAAAAGGCTCCAGAATTTTGCTGCAAGAGTTGCCATAGGGGGGGTGCATAAACATGATCACGTGACTCCCCTGTTTGAGAGATTAGGTTGGCTAAGGATGGACATGAAGTTCATATATAATATCTGTCTTTTAGTTTTTAAAATAAATCATGGAATATTACCGGAATGGCTCTTCTCATTGCCAACAGTTAATCAAGTGCGTATCAATAACGTCAACACCAGATATCAGAATTCTTTTTACGTGCCCAGAACTTCCACTGATATTGGGGCAAGAGCCTTAAATGTAATAGGCCCGAGACTTTGGAACTCTTTACCCGCAAACTTAAGAAGTTGCCAAACATTACCCTCACTTAAATCTCATCTTTTAAATCACCTACTTAATAAGTGATTTTAGTCTCATTATTATCCTCCCATTGGGTAAACGAAGTGTATGTATGCATATTTTAATGTGTAAATTTTTTGATTTTGTGCTTTGCAAATTTCATTAGTTTTATTTTGACATTTTACATTGTAATTTGTAATTAGATTAATTATCATGTGTAAATTTTGTGATTTTGTGCTTTGCAAATTTCATTAGTTTTATTTTGACATTTTACATTGCAATTTGTAATTAGATTAATTATCATGTAATAGCCATTTTTGATGGAATAAAGTTTTTGACTTTGACTTTGACTTTGACTTTGACTCTCTCTCTCTCTCTCTCTCTCTCTCTCTCTCTCTCTCTCTCTCTCTCTCTCTCTCTCTCTCTCTCTCTCTCTCTCTCTCTCTCTCTCTCTCTCTCTCTCTCTCTCTCTCTCTCTCTCTCTCTCTCTCTCTCTCTCTCTCCCCCTTTATGTGTGGTGGAATAATTTCATTTTCTACAATGGAAAGGGTCATTGAAGGCTACTCCATTGGCATTGTGGCATTGTGATTACTTAGGGCTCTCTTTTTGTTATGTATAAATGATACATCTTAATCCATGTTCACGATAAATTAACTTTAATGGCAAGTATATATATATATATATATATATATATATATATATATATATATATATATATATATATATATATATATATATATATATATATTGTGTGTATGCATTTTTTTTTGTCTGGATTCTTTGTTGGATTCTTTTTAAACCTGAATATGTTGAATAAGTATCTTCTAATTAATTTCACAGACGTAGCGAACTAGTATGGCTTTTTGTTTATGTAGTTTCTTTTTTTTTTGCAAAGGTAGTTGTGTAACAATTTTAGAATTTTTTTGTTTTGGATGTTTGCTGTGTACTTTTTAAAGTTTGGACATCTAAAATATGGATTTTCAAATAAATTTTTCATACCTGAAAGAAATACTGCACATTTTTATATTTTTAGTGTTTTTATAACAAGGATAGTTATAAATACACTTTTTTTGTCAAATGTGTTTGAGCTGGATGTTGTTGGCAGCATACCGTATTTTCTTAATGTTTGTTTTGAAATGCTCAAGTTAGACATGTAAGCAAAGCCTGTAATTATATTGATGTAAAAAAAAAAATTATTCTTGCAAGATTATGTAAAAAATAACTCCTTTCAATCTTTTACAAAATGTTTAATATATTCTCTAATGAATCACCAGTTTATTTCTTCTGAGAATATTCTTAATTTCTCTCAATATTGATCTTGATAGTCCAGAGAGAAATCTGATTTGTTTCAGTGAAGCTTTTGTTCCTTGATAACCCATCTTCAACAACAGCTCCAAGACACCATATAAGACACAGTGCCATCATAAATTTCTTCTTGGACAGATATGATAAGAGTTATGGCTCTTACTTTTCAACCCCCTTGGGTTGATTTTTCCCGAAAATTATTTCCATAGTAGACGACCTTTTTAAGGCCACAGGGGGAGTGAGTTTATGAGCAGTTTTTATAGTTTGCCCTCGTATTGTTAATGTTCGCTAGTATGAGCACTAATATATGCTTTCAAAAATTGATACATTTAAAGTATAATAAGTTGAGAGAAACTAGAAATAACTAATGCAAACGTAGATGAAATCCAAAGCTGGATTTCCAGAAAAGGAGGAAGCTCTGCCTTACTCACCACAGAATGAAATAGCTATTTGCTGCTTTCGGAACAGAAGGAAAGATCGGAAGTGAGTAAGACCTCTTCAGTTACCAAAGGAGAAATACAGAATCTATAGCTCAAATAAAAGCTAACAGCAGTTTTCCCAGGAAACAGAGAAGCTTTCATTTCATGGATTCGGAATGACCAAGCATTTCCCTCTTTTGGAAGAGCATAAGAGACATGGATCTAATAAGCAAACCTACAACAATCCAAAGAATTTATTTTAACATATAAATATAATGGCCGCAATCCTTGTAAGGGGTTTGGCCAAGTTAAAACACACCCACTCAATAAAATCTAATATATTTTGATCACTCCTGCTTGGGAACGAAGGGTGTACCCCGTTCCCCACCATCACCCTACTTGGCTCTTTCACAGGATCAGAGGGGAAGGATCTTTTTTCAAAGAAATGTATAGAGCAAAGTAAATGAAAACTGAGATTTAGAAAAATTGAAATTCGAGTAGAATAAAGGAGCCTTGGGCAACAAGATTTCAGAATTATGTATTATGAGACCAGTGAACAAAATTCAGTAACCTAGAAAACTCCTAGATCGAATTAAAACAAGATCTAGACAAGAAATCCCTATAAGAAAATAAATGTGTCCTTTGGTCTCTTAAACTCAGAATCAATGACTGTGCTTGTTCACAGAGCTGTAAAATCTGATGTAAGTAAGCAGGTTTTCTGTATACTATGAAAAGTATTGAACGAATGAAAATACCGAGATAAAAGCAAACGCTAGAATTCAAGTAAAAGAGAGAACCTTTGGCCTCGTGGTTTCAGAAGGAATGGTTATGTGCTGCCCGATAATCCTCTTAAGACTGAGTTTGAGGCAGTACATTCTCATTTTCCACTTGGTTACCCATCCTTTACTATTTTCGTTCTTATTAAATGCAACTGGTTTTTTTTTATTTATATCAGTGAGGGATCTTTATAACTTTTACTTCTGTTATCATTTTTTTTTTCTGAGTCTTTTATATTATTTTTCCCTCTCTCTGTTTACATGCATGAAGAGTTGGTTAAATTGGCAATGCAACAAGAAATATGGGTCGTTTTGGACCACTCGCAGCGAGCCAATATATTATTCTTAAGGCAGCTGTTGAGAGGGAGTATGAATGAGAAGTATTATTAAAATAGAGCTGAGACATAACACTATAAATATTGTTTGCTGCGAAAGGATAGAGTTTTCTTTGTGTTTTCGACTCTGACATTTACTTTTTATTTAATTTTGCTTAATAAGTTCAGTAAAAAACAAATAAAAAGAATGCTTCATATTGGTTTCGTGATAAAGCTCTTGAAGTGTTTATACAGTATCATTGTGGGTGTTCACGTAAAAGAGCCTGTGATTATAAAAATAAGAGTCGGACTTTTTTTCAGTATCTTTCCTGTTAGGTTTTCATATAAAATATAGAAAAAATACGAAAAATATCTTCCTTTGTTTGATTCTTCGTAGGCTCTACTGTGCAGATTGAAATACAGTTTTCCACACCTGAGATGTTTTTGACGGAATTTCTTAGGGAACAGCACTTCAACTCAGACAGGAATATTGTCATATATAGAACAGTCCTGTTGTTCTTTAAAAGAAATCTTGAAAAATAAATCTTTTCTGATGCATTCTTTTAGGATTTTTCGTGTTCAACGAAAAATCATATTTTTTCCTCTTACCATTCGACGACTAATGGAATTGTCCAACTGTGTTTGGGATGATGAAATTGTCTTTTTCTGTATGACAGGTTATTGACATTCATCTTTTTTCCACTTTTTTTTATTTAGCTTTTATTTAATTAACATTTTATTGGATAAGCTGAGATTTGTATTCACCAAGGGATTGAAAGAATTAATATAAAAAAAAGAGAATAGAAAAGAATAGAAATAATATGAGTATAAGGCAACTGCTTTGGGCTTTGGCGTTGTTTTGGAGTCGGATGCCTTCATGAGACAAACCCTTCTCATTTACTCCATGACTGGGATTGACACCGAGTTCAACTGGCTTTCTTTCTCAGTGGCAAGATTTTACTAATACTCTTGATATAAAGAAAAGAATATTATTATTATTATTATTATTATTATTATTATTATTATTACTATTATTATTATTATTATTATTATTATTATTATTATTATTATTATTATTATTATTATTATTATTATCATCATAATTATTATTTTGATAATGGAGAGTGATGACTTTATGCACCGACATTATGTAGATTCTTTTACGAATAAAGAGTCCTTGGAAAGTTACATAAAACTCCTCGTAAAACAAAACGAAATCATGGAAAAATATTCGTAGTTTTTCATGTTTTCCGAATCTTATTGCAAGTAAAAGTTTTTTTTTTTTAATTCTTAATTTCTCTATTATAAAATTGCAAACTTCGTAAACAATTGTAATTATCTCTTGCAAAAATTTCCCATTTCGCGCTTTCCTGCATGTATTCCTGTAATATTGATCTCCTTGCAGGCACGTGTGAATTCCATGTTTCTTGAAAATATCTAAATTCTGTCCTCAATATAAGCACTAGTAAGTTCTCTGTAAGCACTCTAACATCGTTCTATATGTAGCACAGAGGAGAAAAAGGGTAAACGTGTTGTTTTTTCAACATAATAGTTGGGTTGTCTACATAACACATCTAGTTTATGAAGTAAGTGAAAGAGAATGTTAACTGAGCCCATAATTATAATTTGTGTGACGAAGTCTTGGAATGGTCAGAGCTGAAAAACCCATGTACAGTTTCCGTAATGAAAAATGGAATAAAAAAAAAGGAATTTTCTTGCAGACACCAAAACAGGTGTCTATGGTTTATGCTCCAAAATATTTCTTCTACTTCTGGAAATCTTCAGCATTGCCATTTTAATGAAAAATATAAAAGTTTTCATTCTCTTCCTCCACCTACCGACCAAATGCCCAAAACTCTGTTATCGCTAAAGTATTCGTAGTTTTGCTCAATTTTTACTTATTTAAATATTTTGAATCTTACTCACGTATGGGCTTCTTCTCTACAGAACTATGGGGAATCCTTTATCGTCTCCCTTGATATCTGTTTTCTTGGTGCCTGGGCCCAATAATGGCAATTTTCTTTGCCGGTCCCGTTATTATGCTCATAAATATAAAACTAAAGGTTCCGTAAAAAATCGGATAAAAATTAAGCAGTTTCTATCCGATATCGAAATAGGTTGTCATGGTTCTGGTCCCATACTTCCTCCTCATCCTCTGAGAATGTTTCCAGAAGAAGTATGATTCCAGAATTAATCTGAAATGTCTTTAAAAGGCTTTGGAAGCTTTCATTAGGAGAAAAGATATTTCATCGGTTTCCAATGGATAGGATGATCTATTATTGAATGATGGGATATTCAGTCACACACATGCGCACATGCATTCAAATGCACACATTTATACACAAGAACAAATACGCAGAAATAAACATACTTATAATCTTATTCACAATCATTATTACACATTTACATAAATATATAAATCTCTAATTTTCACATACCATCTTATATTCACCCTGTTGAGATTCATGAGGTTCACAAATACGAACACACTCATGATCACTGCTATGCGCATTTTTCATGCATACGCATATATCTCCTTGAATATGCAAACTAGGTTAAATGACATCCCACACTCGTATATGCTCTCTCTCTCTCTCTCTCTCTCTCTCTCTCTCTCTCTCTCTCTCTCTCTCTCTCTCTCTCTCTCTCTCTCTCTCTCTCTCTCTCTCTCTCTCTCTCTCTCTCTCTCTCTCTCTCTCTCTCTCTCTCTCTCTCTCTCTCTCTCTCTCTCTCTCGTGCCATACAAAGCACTTTAGCGTCTCACAGTCTTGGACGTCGTTTCAACCATTCCCAGTTTTCACCTATACTATTTTTCCAACATTAATCCAGGATTGGGTTAGCCACTGCTTCTTTTGAGATAAAGAGAATTATATATATTTAAATTTCTTTTGCAAATGAAGAATGCAATTTATGAGTCTACAATACTTTTTGCAAACTTGTAAAGGATTTTGACGCTAAAATAAATCTTAACTCACTGATGCTGTAGAGGAACATGGAAAATATTCTGCCACTGACTAAGAGAATGAATACTAACCATACACTACTTCTATCCTTGGTTGTGTAAATATGCTGATAAAGTAACTTCTGGCAAAGTGAAATCTGAACGAGGAAGCCTCTCTTTGGAACGCTCTTAGATTATTGGGCTCAGGGTATCGTATATTCCAGTGTCCCTGGAATGAATAGGAGAAAGGAAAGGGAGTTAAGTGCCCGGGAGGGATGTAACTGATGAAGAGAAATGCGGCGGAGGCCATGTTTATTTCCTCTCCTTTTAACATGTTGTCACTTGAGCTAAGTAAGATACAGTCTGAAAAGCACGTGTAGTAGATTAGATAAGCAGAGTTCTGTTTGTTTTTCCCTTTCTGCATCAGATCAAAGAGCATGAAGTAGAGCTTCCATTTTACTTGCTTCTCTTCTTATTCTTGGTCATCATTCGTCGTGAATATTGTACAGACTGAAAAACTCCTCTGCATTTAAGCAAAGAAACAACACCACTGTTCTGTTTGGTCCTTCATTTTAGCAAGTCGTTGTTGCTATTTAGAATGAAATATTCAGTTTAAATTCCTATATAGGAAAGCAAAGACACAAAATCCATATTTGGTATCTATTTTTTATTGATATGCTAGCGCTAATCCCAAGTAGACTCTTACATAAATGATTTCATGTTCAGGTGCACATTGTGGCTCATACTATTTCTCTCTCCCAGACTTTGATGGGGATGCAAATGAGAGGGTAGTGGCCTCCCTCGTATGAAACCCTTTGTTAATTCAGCAATCTTAGCGAGGACGCCATCATAAATAAAAATACTACAGATAAATAACAAGACATCTTGTCCTTTAAACTCATTTCATAGTTTGTTCATTGCTGGATCAGAAGGTTGACGTTGATGTATTGATAGCAAAGTGGATCAGTCCCTCTCGCAATCTAGGAAATTCTCTTTAGCTAATCATGAGGGAAACTTTTTCATAAAAGATCTCTCGTCAGCGCATTAACAAGTAGCTATTACACCATTAGTAGTAAAACAGATTCATATAAAGTTCAAGTTTAGTAAAGGGCAGTAATATTTGCTCTGTAGTTTTCAAAAAGAATAATATACCTGATAATATCAAATTATAATGCTTTTACAGGTCGTGGAGAGAGCTGTGAAAAGTGATATAATTTTTCCTTTGTAAGGACCGTGAATATAGGCTTGATTGACTTTTAATTGAAAAGCCTCACAACTCTAATAGACTGTGAATTTGAGTATTCAATCAGAGGGAATGTTGATGGAGGGAGGATAAAGGGAGAAAGATGGAAATAGATGAATAAGAAATAGTATATTTCTCTTCATAGTTTATATATGTATGCAACAGTAAATTAAGAATTTGATATGTGAACTTACGAAGAAAAACCTAAATTTTTAGAAGCAGAGCTGAAGTAATTTAAAAAAAAAATCATTCATTCTTAAAAACCATGTTTACTTATAGAAAAGTTTATATTAACATTTTAATGATGCTTCCCCTGATTAGTGTAGAATATATCTCTTTTATACTACAATACATATGTTAACCTAATGATCTTGTAGACATTTGTTGTCATGGTTATTAAATTAAATATTTTCACCTCTATATATATATATATATATATATATATATATATATATTATATATATATATATATATATATATATATATATATATATATATATATATATATATATATATATATATATATATATATTAAGAATTACTTTTTAGAAGTCCTTGAGTATCTATAAGTACAATATATCCAGAGAGACAACTCAATATACCAGCTCTAGTATTTTCTTTCTGTATCTTTTAGAATTTATATTATGTATCAATAGTTAATCATATATTTTTGAAAGTCAAGATTCGTCTGGTGAAAGATTAAAGTCATTTAAGCGAAAATTCAATTCCAAATAAATCCAAAACTGCCTAGCTCTCCTTCTTCCTTATGCCTGTGGTTCCGCTTAGCCCTTCGCTATTTTCATTATCTATATATTTTAGGTAATGAACCATTCGGCTGATAAAATGACATGGCTAAACTATTTAAATTCTGTGGATGTTGGTGAAGAGAGATAATTTTTGCCACTCATGAAAATTGCATTTTTCTAATATGGAGGAATGCTCCATATCGACACCTGAGGTCTTGAAAAAGACAACAAATCTTGTATAGCCTAGTGTGAAGAGAGGAATATAAAATATAAGACTTAAAAGAGTGAAATTTAGAGCACTCTAAATTCAAGTCTCCAAAGGAGGTTATTTTTCTTTCGTAAAGCTTTTTGCATAAATAGGACATGTAGTGCAATTATTTTTGTTGTAGTCTCAGTCAGTGCTTAATGCGCTGTATTGCATTATTCTTCCTCTCCGTTGGAAGAAACACACAAATTAGAATAGGTTTTGGATTCTTCTTCTTTCTGTATTGTGCGTTACTTCATCTTTTACTTGAAAAAGAAACATTTGATCAAAGACTTGTATTTTGTATAGACACAAAGCCTATCATACCCCTCTTTAGCTCCCTATTCAGATAATAGGATAAAAGAATGATGAGAATGCGGGAGATAATCTACGGCCCTTTGGGGTTCAGAAATAGGGGGATGATAGAAAGAACTTTCTTTTGGCTTAGAAAGTCTTTGTTGTTGGTTTTTTCTTTCTTTCTGTTGTTCCTGCTATAGATGCTGTTAGTTAGGTCAGCTGTTGTAGACTTTGTTTATGTTGCACTTCCTGTCTTATTTGCTTTTATTTATATTTCACTTTGGTTATTTTTAATTGCTTTGTTTTATCTATTCTTGTTTTAAGTGTTATATAGTTGTTTTTTTATGAATTTTTTTAAAAATAATTTTTTATTTTAAACTTATATAATTTTCTTCGTTTTAACTTCATCAGTTTTGTCGTGTTTTAACTTACAAATTCATTTATTTGATATTTATTACGTATGGTAATCATACTTCCACAGCCTTCATGTTGGTCTTTATTGTTTTTAATAGTTTTGCTTATTTTGAATTTGATTATATTTACATTACTTACTATATATTTAATAATGGTTGCTGCTTTATTTTGTACTGCTGTAAGCAGCTGAGACTTTCACTGCAATATATTTCCCACATACCTTCTCCTTCTTTTAACTCTTACTAATTATGATCTCTTGCTACATAAGGTGCCACTATTGCTACTGCTACTGTTTTTACTAGTAGTATACTGTTGCAACTGGTGATTTTAATACTGTTATTGTCATATTATCTTTGAAATTTTCTTGATTTTTTATTTAAATATTTTTCTACTACTGCTGCTATTACTGTTACTTCTGGTGCATTTGTTATTTCTGTCGTCATTATTTATTTGAAATGAATTATTTTGTTTTTACCTCGACTGTTGGTATTTTTTCTTATTAATGTGACTCCATGACGAGGAAAGAAAAATATTCTCATTGGGCCGGGGCACCAAGAAAACATATTTGGAAAGTAACAGCTTATTGACAGGGCAGAAATAAGAGAATGATAAACAATAAAAAGACTGGCTGAAGGAAAAGGAATGATGAGACAGAAAGCAAAGAGAAACAGAAATGGGGAGTGTTGTGATTTGTCAAATGTGAAGGAATAATAAGAGATGTGCATCGAGTATGCCGAATATTCGGTGTCGATGTGGGCATAGAAATTACTGTTATTGTTTCCACTGATGTTACTTTATTGAAAATTTTTAAACTAGTTATAGTTTTTGTATAATGTCTATTGCCTTTCATGGTTCATCTTGTTTTTTTTTTCACTTTAATACGCCTCAGAACTAAATATATAAATAAAGATAGTACTTTATATATATTTCCTAGTTACTCTTGTCTTGTCTGTTTAAGCTGTATCCCTGGAATTCTGTGATAAGCCCCATTGATTCCAGGTCTTGTTCTTCTGTCACTGGAATCTCTTTCTTTATTTCTCAGAAGTTCGTCCAAGCAGTGTATGATCTCATCGGGGTCAGAAAATGGAATACCAAAGAAAATGTTTGATTACAGATTTTTTTAAAATTTCTCTTGAGCGGCTTCTTTCAATGTTATTTTATAATACGATATTTTAGTAAGACTTTTTTCTTGTTTTGTAAGCTTTCATCCTGATGCAAATAGAATATCTTGTTTGTTTACAAAAAAAAAAGGAGAAGCTAAATGAGAAATTATGAAAAGGTATACTATATGCATTTTAGTCTTAAGGGGGGTTTACACGGTCAAACGGTTCGTCGAGCGCGGTTCGACAGACAAGTGTTTGAAGTGATGTTCGAACGTGTGAACGGGGTATATGGTTGTCGAACACGTTCGACAAACGTGTTCGACAACCAGATACCTCGTTCACACGTTTGACCATCACTTCAAACACTTGTCTGTCGAACCGCGTTCGACGAACCGTTTGACCGTGTAAACCCCCCTTTACAATCATGTTAGTTTCCACTGTAATATTAATTGAACAGCTTTTTATAAGAAGCTAAAGCTGTGGGACTAAAATGATATCAGCGTATTTAATAAGATTTTTTTCTGAATATGTTTTTGTGATGATATTTATAAGAATCAACTTTTTTTTATAGGAAATTAAAAATAGAACAATGAAGTATATAACTTATTAATAAAATATCAATTGACGACATTCGATTTAATTACGTCTCCAAATTATAAATGTATTTCTCTCCTAATATATATATATTTTTTCTTTTCTTGTAGGTACTGTACCCCTACTCAAGCACAAATGCTTGAGGAGTCCACTTAGGACCCAAAACATAGTTATTTTCTCTGTGTTGTTTCACTGATGGGCATCCCTACCATATATATATATATATATATATATATATATATATATATATATATATATATATATATATATATATATATATATATATAGAAGATGCAGAAGCCGTTTTTATTTTTTAACAACGGGCTCACGAGTTCCCATTTAGCCTAAAGGAAAAAGTACTGCAATTTTGACATTTACAATTTTTAATCAGGTTGCAGTTTTTGCTTAAAAATCGCACGTGCATTGCTTAATGAGTTGAAATTTAGGCTCTGTGTATTCTCAGTCCATCTCTTATCAGTTTCAGTGACACTTAGAGACGAAATTTATTAAGAAACTTAAGTATAGGTTCAATTATATGCATAATCTTAATTGTTTGTTGTAGTGAATATGGTATTTAGCGTTTCAGCAAGTAATTGTAAATTTAGAAGAATGCAAATATTTTTTTTTTCTGGGGTGGGTGGGAGGCAAGAAAGCGTTTGAATGGGTTTACAAACTTAAATGAAGAACTGCTTTCAGGTTATTTACTTATTACAAGAACAACTATTCGGCTTTTCCTAAGTGTATGAAATGATTAATTTCACAATAATTGCAAAACTTTTACACAGAACGAAATTATAATTAAAAGAGATTAAATGATGTCAGAGTATATATATAAGACATCCCGGAGGGTATCTAGAGATAGTGTGTTTGGGAGCGAGAGAGAGAGAGAGAGAGAGAGAGAGAGGAGAGAGAGAGAGAGAGAGAGAAAAAAAAAATTAAAAGTGACGAGAAAATTGTATGTTATTGATGAGTTGAAAATAGTGTGGCCTGTTTTGGAAGAAATTATAATAAAAAGGCTTTAGTAATATTTTGCATATGTGTGCTCCCTAATGCTTTCACAGATGTCCTGTTATAGAGCTTGGTTTTGTATCGAGAAATATGTGCCAAATGCGGAAAAATTAGCACAAATAAATCCTTTGGTTGGTTTACAGAGCTTACGTAAAGTGTGCCGTGAAATCTTGTGTTTTTATTTCCTTGCACAGAAGTTATACAAGACTTCTCTTTTTTTTTTCAATGAGAAGGATATATTTAGTAATGAAGCATGAGTTGAAAATGTTTAGGGCAAAGTAACTATTTAGTATACAGCGAATGATAAAAGAAAAGTCAGAAAATTGTATACTTTAAGGTACTTATGGTTAGAGTAATGATATATTTTAAAGAAATTTTTTTAGTGAAATATACATAATACTGATAAAATCTGAGAAGATAAAATAAAATGTTTTGCCTCTTAAAAGGAATTTACTTTTACTACTACTGATATTGATTGAAGGATTTAATTAAAACTAATTTCTTCCCTTTAGTTAAGCGAGATACTTCCTGAGAAACCCTAAGAGGGGAAAAAGGGGTTCTAATCTGTGCAACTAATATATATCTTGAATAATATTATGCAATTGTCTCTATATAATAAGCATGAACTGATGCTGTTCCACAGCACACTGGAATGAATATATCATGAAAAATTATGAATTAGAAAGGTCAAGCCTTACTCACACATACTTACATAGAAGAAAAGCCTGGAATACAAATACGCTAAGGAGATATATAAAGGGAAAATATTGAAAATCGGAGCTTAGAACAAAAAAATTGTTTATATTTGGAAATTTTAAAGGCTATTTGAAAAACAATATCGAAGCTTATATTCTTGTTTTTTATTCTCGTGAGGAAAGAATTATAAGCATAGAAGTACGCACACAATCGGGCAAAAAAAAAATTACTAATATATGACCTTATTACGCAAAAGGCGCTTTCCCTAGGCCAGGGTCGTAATTTTGCAATGCCGCATTTGCTCTATCTAATAAATATTGTAGTCTCTCTCTCTCTCTCTCTCTCTCTCTCTCTCTCTCTCTCTCTCTCTCTCTCTCTCTCTCTCTCTCTCTCTCTCTCTCTCTCTCTCTTTTTTTTTTTTTTTACTGTATTTAATGTTTTACTCGCTTTTATTTAAAGTGATAATAGGGATCTGTGATAATTTTTGTTGTTGTAGCTATATTATCATATCTAGAAAATATATTTTTGGAACTATATGTTCTATCAGTGTTTTACTGGCAATTACTTAGAGTGATCTAAGGATCTGTGGTAATGTTTTGTGTTCTTATTTCGTATATATTGTTTCATTTTCAAGTCTTTTTTTTATAAGTTCTCCCATATTGTTTATTTTTAATTTATAATTGTATAGGGCAATAATTATTATTTTTTTATTATTGTTTTTATTTGCACTACTTGAGAGTGATGTAACTAGAGATCTGTGATTATGATTTTTCTGTTTCAATATTGTATATAAAGAGCTATTGAGCATGCATTTTTGCCCTTATCGACCCTTGAGCTATATACCAGGCACGGCATCAGTCATACAAGGAATTCTTTTGTAATCACGTTCTTGTCCATAAATGGATCCGGCGATGAAAAGCTATAGAGTCCCTTTTAAGGAATCGAACATGGGAGCTCTCGTAACTTTTTTTTTTATGATCGTGACACCAGGACGAGCAAAAAGAAAAAAAAAGTAAATAAATTACCCTCATCAGGCCTGGGCATGAAGAAAACATAAAGAAAAACAGAGATGGGGAGTATTGTGACTTGTCAGATGTGAAGGAATAATAAGACATGTGTAACGTGTATCCAGGAATATTCAGGTTTGATGTAGGGCATAGAAAGAGAACCGTAACTGAAGGAAGGACTTAACATCAAACTGTCCTGGACAGTCTTATTTAAGTCCACAAGACCCTTCAGCTATAGTATTGCAACTATGAACTATTCCCTATATCCGCAGATCTACTGGAAGATTGATAAAGATATATATATATATATATATATATATATATATATATATATATATATATATATATATATATAAGAATCATTTTTACCCCGACCGGGACTTGAAAACCTAGGACTTATAATTACTAAGCCAAGGCGCTACCAACTACACAGATGGTTAAAAAGACAGAAACCTTATAGCTTATATTTGCTATAATAGGAATGATCGCATTCTATCTGAATGTGATCATATATATATATATATATATATATATATATATATATATATATATATATATATATATATATATATATATATATATATATATATATATATATATTTTCCCCAACCTCACTCGTGGCTTCATTTTCGCATTTCATTCAACTCCCAATCTCATTCGGGACCAACAATAACCAAATAAACACATTGCCATATGTGAAAACATGAATCCTTTTTACCCCGACTGGGACTTGAACCTAGGACTTATAACTACTAAGTCAAGGCGCCACTAACAACACCACAGAAGGTTAGAAGTAAACAGACCTTATAGCTTATATCTGCTATACTAGGAATGAACGGATTCTATCTGAATGCCATTGAATAAAAGTTAATCCTGAATATAATCCCGGCGGTAATCCCTGGAACTCGTGGTAATCCTTCCAACTTTGAACTCTTTTACCCGTAGGCTTTATCCAAATAGATTTACCATTATAATAAAGCATGCCTTGTCGAAACTCCAAAAATAATGATAATAATACTAATAATAACATATCTATCTATCTATCTATATATATATATATATATATATATATATATATATATATATATATATATATATATATATATATATATATCTGACAAGTCACAATACACTCCCGATCTCTGGTTCTCTCTATGTTTTCTTCGTACTCATGCCTGATGAGGGTAGATTTTTTTTTTTTTTGCCCGTCCTGGTGTCACAATCATATATATATATATATATATATATATATATATATATATATATATATATATATATATATATATATATATAGAATTTTTTTTCCCTCTGTTTATATCGATGCTCTTTATTTTCTTTTTAAATATATTCCACATTCTAGGTAAGTTATGTGTTCACTTGTTTATGTACTCGTCAAAAGTATTTATATTTTAAATACCTTCCCTATATTCCCTTCAAACGCAAAGTGGCACCTTCTTACGGGTTAAGCGATCTTTTGGAAATAAAAGACTCCAGCTTTCCTGTCGTGTTTTTTTTTCAGCCAATATGGAGCTGGGGGGGGGTGCACTTTCATAATGCAAAGGAAGCTGGAAAAGATCAAGAATGGTCTTGTCTTGTCTCGTTAGGGAAAGGCTGGAGCCTGGATTGTAAATGGAACTTGAATTTTCATACAATCATAATGCATATAGTCAGTTTTAATCTTTTTGATTGTATATATATATATATGTGTGTGTGTGTGTGTGTGTGTGTGTGTGTGTGTGTGTGTGTGTGTGTGTGTGTGTGTGTGTGTGTGTGTGTGTGTGTGTGTGTGTGTGTGTGTGTGTGTGTGTGTGTGTGTGTGTGTGTGTGTGTGTGTGTGTGTGTGTGTGTGTGTGTGTGTGTGTGTGTGTGTGTGTGTGTGTGTGGTGTGTGTGTGTGTGTGTGTGTGTGTGTGTGTGTGTGTGTGTGTGTGTGTGTGTGTGTGTGTGTGTGTGTGTGTGTGTGTGTGTGTGTGTGTGTGTGTGTGTGTGTGTGTGTGTGTGTGTGTGTGTGTGTGTGTGTGTGTGTGTGTGTGTGTGTGTGTGTGTGTGTGTGTGTGTGTGTGTGTGTGTGTGTGTGTGTGTGTGTGTGTGTGTGTGTGTGTGTGTGTGTGTGTGTGTGTGTGTGTGTGTGTGTGTGTGTGTGTGTGTGTGTGTGTGTGTGTGTGTGTGTGTGTGTGTGTGTGTGTGTGTGGTGTGTGTGTGTGTGTGTGTGTGTGTGTGTGTGTGTGTGTGTGTGTGTGTGTGTGTGTGTGTGTGTGTGTGTATTATATACACGAGTATATATATTGTGCATATGATTTCATGCACTAGGTTTTTTCTTTAAATTTATATATATTTTCATATAACAGCCCCCTGGACTAGATTCGAGTTTGGGACGTTACAGACTGTCCCACTGGAGACCCTCAAGTGTTACAGAATGTAATACCTGAAATCCTCTCTTATGGGATTGTTGTACAACTGAAGGTGTTTTAAGATCCTAATGGATTATGTTTATATTGGCAGTTCGAATTCTGTTCAGAGGAGTTTTGTATTTACTTTATTATATTCCTCTCTTAAGTTACTTCCTCTCTGTGCAGCTTAGAAACAGAAGCATCTCTTATATTGACATGTAGATAACCGAACTGGTGCCACGCCATCTACAATGGTAAGGAAAGAGTAATTAGAGAGAACATTATGAAAAATCTTCATATTCTTATTCATTTCGTGACCTTATCGTGTCACCTTCTCATTGTATACTAATTTTTCCAAGTTCGTACATGGGGTGCTGCTTATCATTAACCTCGTGAGGACGAGTGCTGATTCGGCTCAAAATTCTTTGACAGGATGCCCATCCATTGGTCCGGGGTAGTAATCCAACCCTTAGCTGAGGATCTCCATATAAGATTTTGTGATTCTCTTTAACCTTATTTTAAAGTCTATGTATTGGATAGATTTTTGTTTTTTGTCCAATATATATTACACTCTTTCTGCTATGTATATTTTTACAGCATGGTATCATAGCTTGTTGAAGCCATCAGGGTGGCCACAATTGTAAGAAAAGAAGAATTGTAGTAGATATTCATCATATCATTCATATCCTCATCCCTTCTATCAACCATTCTTGGGCAAGGAAAAAAAAAGTTCCTGGAGAAATTCTTGCCAACCCCACTCTCCCTCATCTCTTACCTTGGTTACTTTTAACTACATACAAAGTAGACGTGTGTTTACCTACTACTGTACACAGGGTATACGATGGTGAATCTCTATATAAAAATCCTCTCATGTAGCATTTTACTGGAGCGTGATTGCCACCTTAGAGCACACCTTTTTATCATGATTTATAGATCTCATTTATCTTTTATTTTTACCGCTTATGTGACTTGGACACGCGATAAAGATGTCTCTCCCCTTGTTCTCAAGGGGAGGGGATTTTATTTTTACCTTTGGGGGGAGGAAATAAAGCTTGTACGGTGCTTGTAAGTTTTATTTACTCCATTAATATTTGTGGGTGGTTGGGGAGATTACATATTTTGTGGTGATTAATATTAATTGTTTACCCCCAATCTAAGAATTTTCGTTCCTATGCTATTTGTATCACCAGCTTCATTTGGTTCTTGTACTGGAAAGAATGTTATAAATGCATTTTTGGATTTTTTTTTTTGGGTTGGGAAAGGTTTCTTGTGATTTCTGTATTATGAATAATAAGACTTTTTTTTCTTTCTTGTTGTTGAGTATTTAGTAACGTTTGGCTTATATATTGCGAATAATATTAAAGATTCACTTTTTTTTTTCCTCCGGGATTGGGGTTGCATATGGCTCATTTATTCTGAATAATCTAAAGAGTTTATTTTTTGCTGCATATTGGAGGGTGGTCTGAGAGGTTTAGGGGTGACTTATAATGTGAATAATTAAGAAAATATATGCATTTTTTTATATATATATTTTCCTGACGAAGGAGAAATTTCATGTGCCTATTTAATTATGCATTTCAACCATATGGATTTTTTTTCTGAACTGAAGAAGTGACTCATTTGGTTCTTGTATTGTGAGTATAGGAATATTTATATTTTGTATATTATTTCTAAGGCTGGATTAGGTTTCGGGTGGTTCTTGTATTGTAAGTATTATGAGGCGTTAACCCATTTTTAGGAGGTTTTACTTGGAATATAGTTTTATGTAGTCCATGTGTTGTGAGCAATGTAAAGAAGTTCTTGATATTTTTTTCTGATGGAAGAATTTACATGTATGTTATATTATCAGTAATATATAGAATGTAATGGTATTGCATCGTAAACAATTACAAGAAGTTTACCTGTTTTTAATATTCCTTAGGCGATGGTTTCATATTGGTCTTGCATAATGATTTTCATAACTACCAATTGATATAAACAATGGGAAATATCTTTTTGTATAATATTCATCGCGCCAAAAGAGAGAGTTATTTTTTTAATTTTTCTCTCAATAACTATTACTTCGTATCTGTTAGTATGTAGCCACTGAATTTGCAATTTGAAAGAGAGAGAGAGAGAGAGAGAGAGAGAGAGAGAGAGAGAGAGAGAGAGAGAGAGAGAGAGAGAGAGAGAGAGAGAGAGAGAGAGAGAGAGAGGTTGATACTTTAGTAAATTTTGAGAGAGAGATGAAGGGACAGCTTTATATAAGGATAGAGAGAGAAAGACATTGCGAAAATTGGTATCGTTACAGTTATGAAAATTTATGAAAGATACGGAAATTATCGTCACAGTTTTTAATAAATTACGTTAATGGATAATAATCTGACTTTTCCAGTTTTTGTCCTTTCCCCATGAGAAAGTAATGGAGGTTATAATGTGTGGATTTTCTCTCTCTCTCTCTCTCTCTCTCTCTCTCTCTCTCTCTCTCTCTCTCTCTCTCTCTCTCTCTCTCTCTCTCTCTCTCTCTCTCTCTCTCTCTCTCTCTCTTACACACACACACACACACACACACACACACACACACACACACACACACACACATCACTCAATTAACGCTGTATACATTCTATAGTTCTCAGCATCGTTTCCCAAAGGTATTTAAGGTCAGTGTATTTCTCTAAGGTTTTGGACACAAGTGGCTTTAAGCTCAAGAGTTTATTCCCGGATAATCGTAATACCAAACCAGGGCTTGGGACAGCAATGACTGAGCGATCGTACTATGCCGGTTGCTTGAGTAAGTGCTGTATATTTTAAGAATTAATAATTTGCATTTTTCTTACATTTGAACTGAAGGATGGGCATCACTTGCTTGTTCGAAGCTTGAGCTTGTGTAAAAATAATCATCCCAGTTCTGAATGACTTCAGATATTAGATTATGACAGACTTTCTCATGTGGGGGCCATGCAGCCTTAATAATTTTGAGAATGTGTTAATAATTTAGCCTCATATCCTCTTCTTATTCACAGTTAGCTCCTACGATGAAACGTGTGTGTATATATATATATATATATATATATATATATATATATATATATATATATATATATATATATATATATATCTCATCTCACTTAATCGAATTTTGTACTTCTTAGGCGAAAAACAGGCCTTTCTTCACTGCTCTCATATGCATTATTCCAAATTCTATTTTTTAAAGGGTTCCGATATTCCCCTAAAACTTGGGCTTCCTTTACTGATATCTTTCCCTCTTCTGTATGTTATATACCATCAAGAAAAGAAATTAGGAAGGAAAGGATTGTCACACCCTTCCTGTGTGCCTATTAGGCATCTCCTACGACAGCACTTCTTATCCTTGCCTCTATTGTAAGTAACTGCTTGACAGGATAAAAAGGAGAAATTCTGAAAAGGAGAGATTAATAAGCCAGTATCCACTCATCTCGTCTATCCACATTATTTTTTTACTACGGCATACTGAAAATAGGCGCGCAAAATATCCTCTTCCCAACCCTTTATACGAAACGCATTTACGAATTTCTCCAATATTCATCACATGTTTTAAGCAAAGTTGTACTTAGAAATAATATCAATCTCGCAACATGGAGTTTTCTTGGAAGATTTTTTTTTTATTAAAAACTTGTCATCTGCCGGGATAATGAAAGCTCATGGAGATGTTGGGAGATGGCGAACAAGGGGAACGGGAACGAGTTGTAGAGAATAATAAGGGGTTTACGCATCAAGAATATATATGTATGTGCTATGCATGTAATTGCCGTAGTAGCAGTAGAAGTAGTGGCAGAAGGATTAAGAAAGAACCTAAGAATGAAAAGCCTTTATTGGCAGCCTTTACAAATTAGGGTGATGGGGGTGGTCTCTTTTTATTTTATGATTAAAAAAGTAGTTGTAGTCGTAGTAGTAGTAGTAGTAGTCTTGTGTGTTGTACTTGTAGAACATAAACAGCAGTAGTGATACTGGTAGTGAAAATGGTACCAACAGCAGTAGGTTTTTTTTTTTAAATTAATTCCCTTAATTACTCTGGAGGAGAAGCTTTCTGCATCCTGCTGCTCTTATCCATTAGGGTTAAGTGGAAACACCCCTGAAAAGAAATATTCCCTACCTCCTTAACAAGTCATTTTTCATCAACTTATTTTACTTATAGATTTATTTTATTTATGTTTTTGTTATGATGATTTGTCCTCGCTTTTAATTCTTTGATTTATTTACATGTTTATTTAACTCTTTTATAATTTTGAAGTTTGATTTTGTTTTCCTCTCTCGTCTGCATTTTGGGATGGTTCGTTGCTTTGTGTTTCTTTATTCTGTTACCATAAACACAATATCTTAGTCGAGAATTATTGAGAATGATGAACAGTGAATTAATAAATGTATTTAATTAGACACGGAATTTTTTTTTACCAAGTATGAGGTAATATAATACTATATATTGCAGTCAGAGTAAAGTACTCTTAGAAGATTTAAATTAATTTTTTGCTTCCATATAATGTCATAATGCAAATAACTTATTTTTTATTTTATTTTATATATAAATCCACAGTGTAAATATCTTTAAAAGCATTCAAATTATATGTCCTTTCAAAAGTAAGTTGTTGTTTTTTTATTTACAATAAGCCTCTTATTACCTTCATAGTAAATTACTTATAGAGATGTTTCTGTTTTTGTCTTCTTTTTTGTGTGAAGAGAACGGATAATCTCTGTTGCTCTTAAATTCTTCTAGATCTCTCTTTCCAGATTCATATTTTGAGGATTATAACTTATCTTCGACAGTTATATTCGGACTGTATGCACGTGTCATAGTTGTTTTGAGGACTGTATCCTGCTCTTACTTCTAATCTTGATTTTCTATCTCTTCGCTGGAAGGTGTCATCTCTTTCCTTTCTTCCGAACAACTTTCATCGCTGTTCTGCTGAGTGGGTGAGTTGCATCCCTCTCACCGCTGTGCGGCTTCTTCACACAGGTGAAGATTTGTACCTCCCGGATTGGTCGGTGCAGTGACTGCTTCTTACCTTTCACATCCTGACTCTGGAACTCTCTTTCTGCTTCTGCGTTCCCTATCTCAAAAAAAAAAAAAAATAAATAAATAAATTAAAAAAAAAAAAATATATA
>JAXCGZ010015669.1:0-20000 GCA_037179515.1 Halocaridina rubra | reverse complement strand
AATGTGTCTCAGGTTCGAATTCCGGCTCCGGGCCAAATAAGTATCATGTGTTCATAATATATTAATGTGTTTATTTGATCATATATATATATATATATATATATATATATATATATATATATATATATATATATATATATATATAAATATATATATATATATTATATTTTTAATGATTGTGACACTAGGACAGGCCAAACAGAATAAATGCATAGATCTGACCTCATTGGGTCTGGCCACGAAAAAAGCATTAATAAAAGAGAAAATAGACTGAGAGTGTTGTGACTTGTCATATGTTAAAGAATAAGAAGAGATGTATACCGAATATTAAAGAATATTCGGTGATGATGTTTACAGAGAAATAGAACGGTAACTGACGGAAGACTTAAAATCGTACTGTCCTGGGCAGTCCTATTTAAGTCCAAAAGACCTTTCAACTGTAGTATCGCAACGGGCTTGTGGTACCATGGCTCAATTTACTAATATATATATATATATATATATATATATATATATATATATATATATATATATATATATATATATATATATTATATATTATATATTATATTATATTATATTATATTATATTATATTATATTATATTATATTATATCACTCTACTACTATAAAACTCTGGAATTCAAAGAGAAGTACTCGAGAAAATTGACTGTTCTTTGTGAGAAGAGGGCCATTGCGCATATGATTTGTCAAAATTGGATGATGGGGGGGGGGGCTTTTAATCCAGATGGGGACAGTATTGACTTGCGTGTGTTTTACCCTTTCTGGTGTTACTGGTTATTTTGCTTTGTGTATTCGTCTTTCAAGCTCTAAAACTGTTGAAAGAACGGTATATATAGTCTTGAGGTTTTTCATTATATCTTTCCTGTTCTCTGGTTTTATGTATTTTTCATTTAGTCTTTCTCTGTGTATTCTTCTCTTAATCGAAAACATTGTCTCCTGACAACTGTGATTCTTTTCTTTGTTTCATTCTTTCTCAGTTTTTTCTGTTCTTTGTCTGTCACAGTCTGCCCTGTGTCTTCGTCATGAACACTCTGCACCACATATTTTCATTCTTCTTAAGATTTCTGCTTTCTTTCTCTGGAGTGTCATGAATACCATTTTATTATTATTATTATTATTAAGTTTTAATGGTGAAAATATTTTTCCTTTTATTTTTATTCTCTCCTCTCCGGATTATTTTAATTCTGTTTGTCGTCTAAAACAGTGATTTGTGTGTGTGTGTGTGTGTGTGTGTGTGTGTGTGTGTGTGTGTGTGTGTGTGTTGTATTCATCTTCTAATTAAATCTAATCTAATCAAAGAATCTACTTTTGTTTTAATTCCTTCTCATCTTACCGTTTTTCTGTCTGTGTATTTTGGCATTATTTCACCTAACAAACAAATCACATTGGTCTTTGTTCCTTCTTTTCTCTCATGTCTTTTTGTGGTGTCTGGCCAATATAATTATCTTTTAACCTCATGAGAGACAAAAACGGTTAGCATTTCCCCCTCTCTGGAATGTTCGTGTTTAATCTAGACAGGAAAATGTATTACCTTACGCTTTACATCTCCTCTTTTATTTTCTTTTTTTTTGTTCCTTTTTACTCTTCAGATTGACTTTGTTGTTTTTCTTTTCATATTCTTTTGTGACTTGTAATTGTATTTTAATCTAAATAGGAATATTACTAACTTCGCTTTTTTTTAATCTTTCAAACATTATTTTCTATTTCATTTGTCTTATTGCATTTGTCTTATATCATGAAATCAAACAGAGTATTGACTCTACTTTCTTTCCCTCTCAAGTTTTTCGAGTTTCTCTGCCAGAGTATTTGTCTTTTGATCTAAGCAAGAAGAGATAGAGAAAGAAAGAGACAGACAGAAATTTTTAAGATTTTCTCTCTCTTTTCACACAAGTGTTCTCTGTTTTATTCTGTATATTTGCATTCTGTTGACACTAAAAAAAAAAAAAGAATTACAGTAGAAAACATGTTCTATGTGAGGTTCAATTTAGTGTCACTTTAATTAGAAATTACTGACCCCGGAGATATCGTTCATAATTTGAGGATGATCTTTAGACGTTGCTTTTAATAATATTGATAGATAGATGGATAGATAGATAGATAGATAGATTGACTGATTGATTGATAGATATGACCGAGAGCTTATATAATCTGACCATGTACTTTTGTAAATAATTACATATAAATAAATTATTGTCCATAATGATCATGATTTTTCTATTCATATATATTAATTTAAATGATTAATGTTTGTTGAAATCGTCACATGTAAATGTATTTTCAAAGACAAATAAGCATTTAAGAAAATTTTATGCATATATATACTCATACATAAATGTACTGTGGCTGTACTCCCCATTGCATGAAGGGACAAGTCAAAATAGGCACCCATTCACCAGAAGACTTACTTTTTCAATCCCTCACATTTAAGTAGTGTAAACGGGGTACAGCACATTTGTTAACGGGAATTTGCAGCACAGGGCACTCTGTAGCCCTTTTTATCCAAACGAGATTGCACTGATTGCGTTTAACATTAACAATATCACAAATCTTTTCTATGACTAAGATTGTATGATATGCTTAGACAATCCATCCGTATACATGAGCCATTTTTCCCTTACAAGGGGATTGGCTTAGTCAAGACAAAAGACTCTGACTCTTTGGGAAGAGAAAATACACAGGAGATTCCCAGTCCCCTCGCTCAGCCCCATTTAGTCGACTCTTACGACACACGGGGGAACACGGAGGAAGTATTCTAGCCCCCCTCCCTCAGATAATACTAATGTCATTTACCACTTTTCATGCCACCTCATTACCAATGATATTACCTTAATCAACGAGTTTATTTCACCTATGGCACGAGTCTATTGTCATTTTATGCGTGCATTGAAAGCCAAATGAGTCATCAGCTGTTAGAAATAAAATCAGAAATATTCTGAAAAGCCATTTCCAAGTGACTTTTGGTTGATGAGTTAGACGAACAAGATATACTGACGTTAGCGAAGGGGTTGATATTTGGAGAAAAAATGAAGTATATGTAATAATAGAATGTAATATAATGATTTTAGGACTAAATATTGAGACTTTCTTAGGTTGATGAAGTGAATGCGAATTATAACAATGATGATATTTATAGAGCCTGGATTAATAAAAATAAATAGCTCTCATATAAGATGCTGAGCCAGAAATTGGTGAAACGGGTCTGAATAGGAGAAGAGATTAGGATTAATATGCATGCTACCTGAAATGAGACTGAGACTTATAAATGGATCAAAATTATATTATAAGTGATAATCTTTATATATAATTCGAAACTCATAGAGTTTGTTGAATGGATTGCATCGTAAAGTAAAATCGAGATTTTTTTTTACAATAAATCTACTAAAATAATAAATATTTGATTTGTTCTTGTGAATTAGAGACTTATTGATTAATTATAGAGTTTAACACTGACAATATTTCACAATAAAGGAGGTTCAGTTTTAAGTTTTAAATAGTATATATATATATATATATATATATATATATATATATATTATATATATATATATATATATATATATATATATATATATTTGTGTGTGTGTGTGTGTGTGTGTATGTATGTATGTATGTGTGCGTGTGTATGCAATACTCACAGACACATTTTCCCCATGCCTTTCTTAATCCAAATGGAAGGGACCTTTCAGTAACTCAATATACTTGAACATACTCGAGGAAATAGCTCTATTATTTCGAGTGCACACTAGTATATTATATATATATATATATATATATATATATATATATATATATATATATATATATATATATATATATATATATATATATATATATGTGTGTGTGTGTGTGTGTGTGTGTGTGTGTGTGTGTGTGTGTGTGTGTGTGTGTGTATGTTAGCCTTTTTAAATAAAAGACTAACCTTCATATAAAAAGTATGTAAAATGTAGTTGTAGCAACATATCTTTTGCCAAAGCACGAGAGCTCAATATTTTTATAGACATATCCAAGAGCTATTACTATAAGAATGTGGAAAAATGAGAAAGTTTCAGATCTACATTATTTATGGAATCAGGCTATGATTTCTTTGTTTGTTGAGAATCTTAAGATCGATGCCTCACAAACGACTCGGAAATTAAGACTGCTCTGTGTTGGATTTCATTTTGTGAACAATGGATTCTCTTGCAAGAATTTTCCTCTTTTAACATTCATAACAGTTGTAAAGACACCGAACACGAGATAACTTCAGTTTTAGTCCTTTTTTCTATTGAACTAAAATTATATTGCAATAATTATGACATTCTGTGACATTTATCATATCAGATCATTGTAAATAAATGAGGACACGGGATGACCATTTTATCGCTCCTCTAATACGCAGTATATAATCTTAGCACTACTTCTCAAGGCCCTTGACGTTTATAATTTCGACTCAGTGTAATTAAATGTAGACACAAGATATTCTCGGTAATGGTCTCCTTTAATATGCAGTAGTTATTCTATTAATGATTCTCGCTGCCGTTGACATTCATATGACTAGTGCTTTAAAAAATATAGGTCACCCATTTATATAAGCGTCAGATGCTCAGGGATTAAATATGGAAGTCTTTGACATATTGAAGATTAGCTATAAATAAATGCCAATGCGAAACAACCTCAAATTTAGGACACATTAATACAAACAATTTGCGCTTTAGCAATAATTTTGGCAGTCGTTGTCATTCATAATATGAAAACAATGTAAACAAATGAGGAAACGACGCTGCCTGAAATTGATAGAGCTTTGTAATGATCATTTATTGTAGCAACGATTTCGACTGTATATGACGGACTTTAGCATAATGCAATAAAAATATGATTTAGACTACTTATTTTAGCAGTGTAGGATCTCTGAGTAACTATGATTGTCGTTGTCGCACTTGTAAATTCATTGCACTGCGAAAAACCAGCAGTTTAAGAATCATGCTGTAGATAATGTTTACGATAAATGGCTGTCGCTGATGACCATAAACTTCTGTCTGTATATAAAAAATAGAACAAGAAACCGTCAATATTTGACTCCTTTTCCGTCAATATTTGACTAAGCAACATGCTTTAGCAGTAATTACCGCCGTCGTTGACATTCGTAATGTTAGCTTACTATCAATATACGAGGTAAAGGGACAAGCCTCAACTTTATATTCTATTTGTGAGATGTATACTCTAGCAATAATTCCCTCTGTCGTTGGGAATCTTAAGATCAGCCCACTGTGAGAACAACCTTGATTTTGAATTCCTTTAGCGAGCAAAAGACAGTCTTGCATTGCATCTTGGCAGACGTTGACAAGCTCGTAAGACCCTTGTAAATCCCACAAACTTGAAGGCATTGGTATGTCTTGCAATGTAAACATGATTCATGGTTGTGCCATGTGTATCACAGCAGTAGAATGTATTTAGTAGAGGCTGATATTGTGTGTGTGATTTGAGTTGGTTTAGTAAATATATTGGATATTTTGCTTCTTAATTTTCGTTTTGAAAAGTTCTCTTGCATTTTTATTACGTTTATGATTAGAAAAGTGGTTAAATGCGACCAATAGGGGTGTCTCTTATTTATGCATTATTGTACAATGTATTTGAATAGGTTTTATTTCTAACCTTAGTCATTTTTAAAGCAGTTTCATTTTTTTTAATTTCCATCTCTCCGCTTCAAACTTAGATCTAAATATGAAATGCAGTTGCAATTGAGGATAGTTCCTACAGTTTCTATTACCTAAAAATACTTAAACTTAAATAGGATTGGGTAGTAGAGTATCTCGTGTGATAGCCTCTCTTAAATCAGCAACCTTATTTACTGCACCATTAGATGTATTGCGTCATTAGTAGAGGAGTATTTCTACTGTCTCTGGCTACAGTAGGGACATATATAACCATGGCATATGCCGAATGTGTGTGTGTGTTTGTGCGTGTAAAGAGTTGTTATGAATCTTTAAAAACTTTTAGTGATCAGTTAGGTTAAAAAGACCACATTCTGTCCTCTGCCATATTTTTTCTTTGATCTTTTAAGTAAGAAAGAAGAACGAGCACATTTTTCAACTAGGTTTTAACATGAAAATAAGAGAAGAAAGAGGTGAGAAGAAGAAAATGAAGAAGGCAATTTTCTTTCCTTCAGTCTTTTTTTAATTTGTAGAAAGAGAAGAAGCTCTTTATTCCCTTCTTTATTCTTTTCTCTAAAAATGAGGACCAGTATAACTCATAGTTTCCTACTGAAAGATAAAGAAGAATAAAGAAAAAACGGAAAATAAGAACGAAAACGAAAAGCATAAGAAAAAATGAGAAGAGGATCTAGAAGTAAAAGAAGAAGTAAAAGAAGTAAAAGAAGAAGTAAAAAGAAGAAGTAAAAGAAGAAGCTCTTCCTTTTTACTAAAAACAAGAAAAACCGGACTCCTCCTATATTTTCCCACTGAAAGATAAGATCAAAGTTATGGCTATTTTTTTTTTTTTTTTTTTGCACCTCCTGTTGATTTTAGGAATGACTTATATATGGCCATTTATCCAAGACTAAATTGATTTTAAATGTTTTCTTTATTTAATTTGTGTGTGCTTAATTTGCTTCCTTTTATTTATGATTTTCTTATTTAGTTCCAGATATTGAGTCTAATGAAGTCTTGATTTTTGCTTTAATTTCAATATAATTTCTTTCCTTATTTATCAATAACCATTCTTCACTTAGTTCCGAGAGTATTAAGTTAAATATTAATGTTTCTTAAATAATTATTTACAACTATTTATTTTATTTTTTCATTATGTCTGTTAATTCCAAGTATTGTAATACTGAATGTTTTATTCAATTAATTTATTGGTTTTTATTTATTAATTTTAATTTCATTTAGCTTAGCTGTATTTGTTTAGTCTCTCAGTTGCAAGTAATTTATGGAGGTTCTTATGTAATATGTTTCATTAAATTATTATTTTTTAATCTTGCGTCTGTTTCCGGGTTTTGCAATAAATACCTGAAATTTTAGTGCTGCTTGTTCATGATTTATGGTCTCATTTTATGATGTAATATATTATTCTTCTTTAATTGTTTCCTTTCTCTAGTCATAATTGTAGTCGCCGTGGCTCAGTCGGTAGCGTCTCCGACTCTGAGGCGTCAGGTCGAGGGTTCGCGCCCCGTCACGGTCTGAGGTTAGCAAAGGCATGCACTCAGCGTAAGGATTACATCTGCCAAAACAAGTCCTTCGCAAGAAGGCAACCGTCCTAGTCCTTGGTTGATAAGGGAGTCCGTGACGTAAAACCGGAACCGGAACCTTTCTCTAGTCATAATTATACCAAACAATATTTTTCATTTTGCATAGAGGAGATTTTATGTATTCTTTGCTCAATGGTCTATAATATCTTTTTCCATATTCTTTCCTATCCATTTTAATGACTGCTAATGATTTTAAATCTGCGTGGAGAAGACCGTGTTTTTTTTATTTATTTTATGTACACATATTTTATCATGTAACAAGTGCATTGCTTTCTGTATCTCATCTATTCACTTTAATTTCCTTTCGTATGCAGCCCCAGATATATGAATTTGGTATATTTATTTTTTCTTTACTTCAAATACTTCCAAAAATTATATTTATTTAAGTTAATGAATGCTCAGTAGACAGTATTGCTTGCTCTCTCAATTTAATTAGCCTTGATTATTTTTTTATATTGTTCACTTTAACTATTCATCTGTCTATATATCTGTCTATAACCCTATCCTTAACTTATTCGTTGTTCACCATCTTCTAGCCGTTTTGAAAATATTTGATAAGATAAGCATATATGTATGCATGTACTCTTATAATTTTATCTTATCAAAACAGTATAACGGAAAAGTACATATCTTTTTAATTCCTAGTATTCTCCCCATGCTTGAAGCAAGTCTGGACTTCTAAAAGAGGGGTTTACGTATTTGTAACCCCATTAACTTAATAAATTAGAGCTTTTATTAAGATATTTCATTCTCTAGCCATACCCTGACATTTCATGTCTGTACTTCCAAATAGAGTGTTTATGTTAATGTCTCATTTCACTTTATTTTTTCCCTTGACCAACCACGTACTTCTTCATCTTTTTTTTCCTGGACCAATCATTTACTTTTTTTTGGAGGGGGGGGGGGGAAACAATATATTACTTTTCTCCCAACTTTGTCTATTTTTTTCCTTGGCCAATCATCTACTTCTCCTTCAACGTTTTATTTCTTCCTTGACCAATCATATACAACGTTTGTATTTATTTTTGCTTAACCATTTATCTTCTTCAATATTTGTCTTTTATTTTCCCCTCTTCAACATTCATTTGTTAATTTTTCCTTGCCCTGTTACCTCCTTCTCCTTCGCCTTTTGTCCTTTATTTTTCTTGACTAATCATCTACTTGTCTTTTAAATATTGTCTTTAGTCTTTTCCTTTATCAGTCATCTACTCCTCCTTCCGTTTTTAAACGATGATGTTTTCGTGCGCTAATCGTCTACATCTCCTTCACCTTCCTTTTTTTCATTTATCCTTGAAAAATCATCTACTTCTACTACAACATGTCTTTAATTTTTACCTTGAAGTATCATATGTTGCGCGTTTTTCTTCTTCTTCTTCTTTTTTGAAGAATACATATTTCTCCTTCAATTTCTCTCTTTTGTCTTATTCTTGAGAAATCATCTACTTCAACTACGACTTTTGTCTTTCATTTTTTCCTTGACTAATTAGATACTTCTACAAATTTTGTCCTTTGTTTTTTTTTTCCCCTTGACAGATTATCTACTCATTCAACATATGTTACATATCTTTTCCTTGACCAATCATCTACTTCTCCCTCAGCTGGACAATGAATGGTTTCTTCTACAACAAATCGTATCTTTTTGTTTTTTTTTTTGGGGGGGGGAGGGGAAAGGTATTTTGAGATGCTGGCCTCGTCTTGCTGAGGCAACGGAATTTCCTCGAGGTTTCCTGTGGAACTCGACCTCATACCTTTTGATTTCTTTCCTCCTCCTCCTCCTCCCTCTTTCATGACTTGAATTTCGGTTCCCTTTTCTGGGGAATTTTTGTCGTGCTTTGATCATTTTATACTCCTTCGAACATCCCCCTACCCAAAAAGAAAATAAGTAAAACGTTAGGTCTTGTTAAAAGTTCTGAAGATAATGCAATAATTTTGATATTATTAATATAATTATTATTGTTATTATTATAATTATTATTATTATTATTTTTTTTATTATTATTATTATTATTATTATTATTATTATTATTATTATTATTATTATTATTATTATTATTATTATTATTATTATTATTATTAGTAGTAGTAGTAGTAGTAGTAGTAGTAGTAGTAGTAGTAGTAGTAGTAGTAGTAGTAATAGTAGTAGTAGTAGTAGTAGTTGTAGTAGTAGTAGTAGTAGTAGTAGTAGTAGTAGTAGTAGTAGTAGTAGTAGAATAATAACTGCAATATTATTTTTATCATTATTGTTATAGATGAATAAATAATTTTTATTATGAGTGAGTCTGTATTAAAGGTAATTATCATATATTTTTAAATTAATTTTTGATTACCTGTTAAGGTCTAGACCTGTGGAAGAAACATATTGAGCTTTGGTTACAGTTGGTGCCGCAATTACTCGTAGTGTAATATATAATGATGAATTCATTATGCCTGTTAAGTCTGCAGGGGCTTATATACGATATGGGGCCACGCACAGAGATAGAATAGGTGTGTGCTTTGACTCGGACACCTGCCTAACATGGGGAATTATGATTCTTGATCTCTATATAGATGGATTTGAATGAATGTATATATTTTCAAGAGCGAGTTTCCTATTTTCTCTTCGTTTCTGTTAATGAGGCACAGGTAAAAATTTATGTCAATATTACTTTTGTCTATATATGTGTGTGTGTGTGTGTGTGTGTGTATACTGTTGTTGTTTACTGTCGATGACGTCTTTACATTGATAATATTTGTGTTTTTATGTGTTTGTGCGTCTGTATATTCGTGCAGCATCGACTTCCCCTTATGACATTCACTCAAAATTGCGTCTCTATTACTGTATACAATTATGTTTTCACAGTCTGTTTTTGCCGGTAATGTATATTTACTTTAAAGTTTGTGCTTTGGTCTTTGTGTGCATTTTTGCTAGAGCATATCTCTATTTTCTGTCTGTGGCGCACTTGTATAGTCGAAGGAGAGTGTGTTTTCGTGCTTATAATTCTGTTTTTAGCTGTGTATTCTTACAAGAGTGAGTACCTAAAGTTTCTTTGTGGCTTATGTTTTACTAATATCATTCTTATGTCTGAGTATACGTCAAAAGAATTTCGAACAGTTATCTTTAGTTGTTTGCGAATATTTTAGAAAGTATGTATCCAATACTTTAAAAATCAATAATGCTAATAAACATTCTGAGTCATTCATGATTATTAGCCTGAAAGCATTTTGTAATGATATATAACACTCAAAAGAACATAACATAAGAACATAAGAATAGAGGACACTGCAACATGCCTACTGGCACACACGAGGCAGCTCCATTTTTGAATTGTATTTTCAGCATGTCTAACCTATTCTATTCTACTCTACTTATTTATTCTATTTTTCTTTTTATGATTTTTCTAATAAGCACTAACCTATTCATACCCACCCTACCTCTGTCATATGTCTATCTAATCTACATTTGAAGGTGTCTAAGGTATTGGCATTTACTATCATACTAGGAAGCTTGTTCCATGCATCAGCTACTCTATTACCAAACCAGTTTTTACCAATTTCCCTTCTGAACCTAAATTTATCAAGCTTAAATCCATTATTACGAGTTCTGGTTTGATCATGAATGTTTAAAACTTTATTAATATCTCCCTTGTTAATCCCTTTAAACCATTTATACACTTCAATCATATCCCCCCTAACTCTTCGCCTCTCTAGAGAATGTAGATTAAGTTTTTTTAATCTGTCCTCATATGGTAGATTTCTGATATTGTGTATCATCTTGGTCATTCTTCGCTGCACTCTCTCCAAGGATTCAATTTCCATTCTATAATAGGGTGACCAGAATTGCACAGCATAATCTAAATGGGGCCTAACTAATGCAAGATAGAGCTGCAAAATAACTTTTTCCGTCCTATTGCTAACGCTTCTTGAGATAAATCCTAAAATTCTGTTTGCTTTATTTCTGACTGCTGTGCATTGCTCTCTTGGCTTAAGACTACTACTCACAAGAACTCCCAAATCCCTTTCACACTGAGAACTCATGATTTCATGGTTATTTAGCTTATAACTAGTATTGTCTTTTATAGTACCCATTTTAACTACTTTACATTTTTCAACATTAAATTCCATTTGCCATTTGTCCGACCATTCAGATAATCTATTTAGATCTTCCTGTAAAGCATGAATGTCTTCTTTTCCATTTATAGTTCTACCTATTTTAGTGTCGTCGGCGAATTTACTTAGGTTACTACTGATATCCGAATCCAGATCATTTAGATATACGATGAATAATAGGGGACCCAGTACCGAGCCTTGTGGTACCCCGCTGGTAACCGAGCCCCACTCTGATTTCTCTCCATTTATGCAAACCCTCTGTTTTCTGTCTTTTAACCATTGTTTGATCCATCTGAGCACAGCTCCTCCTATACCATGAGCTTCCAGCTTTTTAACTAATCTTTTGTGAGGAACTCTATCAAAAGCTTTGCTAAAATCTAGATATATTGTATCATATTCTTTGCCACAATCTACTGCTTCGTAAACTTCTGAATAAAAAGACAGTAAGTTTGTAAGGCACGAAAAACCCTTAAGAAACCCGTGTTGTGAAAGTTTTATCAGTCTGTGTAATTCTAGATGTGCCCTTATTTTATTTGCAATTATGGATTCTAGAATCTTACCCACTGTTGACGTTAAACTTACCGGCCTATAATTATTCTTTTTAACTCGTTCTCCTTTTTTAAATATTGGTACCACATCTGCCAATTTCCACTCCATGGGTACCGATTCTAATTTTATTGAATTATTAAATAATGAAGTTAGTGGACAACTAAGCTCTTCCTTGCATTCCTTTAATATTCTAGCATATATTCCATCAGGTCCCGGAGATTTATGAGCCTTTAATTTATCTATTTCTCTTATTACCTCCTCTCTCGTAATATTTATTGAACTAAGTATTTTATCGGGACTGTCTCTGTAAATGGATTCTACTTCCGGAATATTTTCCAAGTTTTCATTGGTAAATACAGATAAGAAATAATCATTTAAACATGTACACATCACTTTATCGTCATCTGTGATATGGCCATTGGCTACTTCAATTGGTCCGACTTTTTCCTTAAATTTTGTTTGATAATGTTGATAAAACCCTTTAGGATTTTCTTTAGCTTCTCCTGCAATTCTAACTTCGTATTTTCTTTTCGACTCTCTATCTTTTTAACTTCCCTGTTTAACTGTATATATTGCTGCCTCATATGCTCTTCACCTCTTTTTAGTTTCCTGTGTATTCCTCTTTTAATACCTATAAGATTCTTTATTCTATTGTTCATCCATTTAGGGTAATTTTTTCTTGATTTGCAATGTTTCATGGGAATATAGTCTCTCTGACTATTCTTAAGTCATGACAAAATTGTTATATTCCTCATCCAAATTTATATTAACTGACGGACTGCTGTTCTTTCCTGTGAGAGAATTTAATGTATTGATCTTATCTTGTGATAATCCTTGGCATGTGGTACTCAAATTTCGGGGTAATCCGCTATCTGCGACCTGACCAGCTGGATTAACTACCCACATCTGTACCCCAGAAATCCCTTCCCATACCTCATTAGATAATTTAGTTTTTAAGCCCTCAAAATCTCCTGCTCTAAAGTTTGTAACAATATTCTTATTTTCCTTTATAGTTTCCTTGAAAATTATGTTAAATCTAATGGAATCATGGTCACTGTTGCCCAATTTTTCACCAACTTCTAAATTTGTAACCATATTCTCTCTATTACTAAGAACTAAATCTAGTGTATTCACCCCCCGTGTTGCTTCAAGTACATGCTGAGAAAGGAAATTGTCTTCTACTACTTCCAAAAACTCCTTAGAGCTACTATCACCTGTTATGGTTTCCCAGTTAATATGTCTAAAATTAAAATCGCCTACAATGCAAACTCTATTTGACCTGCTCACTTTAGAAATTTCATCGTATATAACTTGCGACTCTATATTATCTAGATCAGGTGGTCTGTAGACTACTCCTACAACTAGACTTTCTATATTATTTTTAATTTCAACCCATAAGGTTTCTGAATTTAGATTTGTCTTAATTCCAGACTTAATGCAGCTTCTGAGGCTATCTTTCACATTCTCTCAGTCATTGTTTCACTTACGCATTCGCTCTTATGTGCATTTTCTCACTTTCATTCATTGGCGTATTCTCTCACTTATTCTCTTACTCATTTTTCGCTTATTCGTTCTCTCTCTCAATCACTTACTCAAATTATCTCTTTCATTCACTGGCGTATTCTCTCACTCACTCTCTTACTCATTTTCTAGCTTATTCATTCTCACACTTCCTTATTCTCTCTCGTACTCATTCTCACACTTACTTTTGTTCTCTCGTACTCATTTTCACAATGACTTATTCTCTCTCGTACTCATTCTCACACATACTTATTCTCTCTCGTGCTCATTCTCACACATACTTATTCTCTCTCTTACTCATTCTCTCATTTTCTGTTTCATTCTCTCACTAACTCAGTGTCATACTAATTCTCTCTCTTACTACTTCTCGCACTCCCATTTACTCTCATTTCCTCGTTGTCATTCCTACTCATTCCCTCATTTACTCATTCTTAAATTTTCTCTTTCTCTCACTAACTTATTTACATTTTTTCCATAACTTGTTCTTCCTTTTACGTCCTCATTCTTTCACATACTCATTCTGTCCTATTTTATTCTCTCCATTTATTGCCAAAGTTTACTTCGACCTTCTGTGGTCATGAAACAGATTTTTTTTTTTACTTTCTCTCATTTGGCCAGCTTGTTTTCGTTATTTACAAATTAGATCCTTAATTACTTATGATATAGCCTAGTCCTCCATATCTATGGGTCCTCTGTACTTTGACTGTTTTATCTGTCGGTCATTTTCCTTTGTGCAACATTACCTCATCTCTGCCTTGCCCTTAACCTTTTTCTTTTCCTTCCATATGACAAGACAGCTGCAGAAATACGTGTTCTGTACTTTAGAGAAAAGCTGCGGAACGGCAATATGACACGTGAACTGTGAAATGATTTTGATATGGGCCCTGTGGAACGTTTTTTTTTTATTAGAGATACAGAAAAGTTTTTTTGCGTTGTAGCTGTGGAACTCTTTTTTTTTTCTTTCTTTTTATTTGAGTGCTAAGGAATTGTCACTTAATCACCATGTAGTAAGTTGGCCTATGGCACCAATCGCCCGTTGCAGCATTATAGATGAAGGGTCTTTTGGACTTAAATAAGATTGTCTAGAACAGTTCGATGTTAAGTCTTCCTTCAGTTACAGTTCTCTCTCTATGCCTACATCAATGCCGAATATTCTTGGATATTATTATCCCTTCACATCTGACAAGTCACAATACTCCCCATCTCAGTTTCTCTCTATGTTTTCTTCGTGCCCAGGCCCGATGAGGGTAGCTTCTTTATTTTTTTTTTTGGCCACCCTGGTGTCAAAGTGATAAAAATAAAAAAATAAAAAATTTTCACATGAAAGTTGCTGAAAAGCCATATTAGAGAAGAGATGCCTAACAACTGTTTTAATATCAAATAGCAGAATAGATCATTAATATCAGAGTTGCGGATTTTTTTTTTAACATAGAAGCTGTTGAAGGGGTTTTTAGCATGAGAGAGTTGCGGAATGTATGTTATGTATTTTTATATGATCTGCACAGAGATATCTCTTAATATTTTGTTTTACATGAGACCTCCGAAACATTTATAACAAAGAGCTATAGAATGGTCTTGAAATGGAAGTCGCAGAGCTGTTATATATATATATATATATATATATATATATATATATATATATATATATATATATATATATATATATATATATATATATATATATATAGTTGCGGAATTTTTTTCATGTAATAACTGTGGAATGGCTTTCTAACATTGAGAACTGAGGACCGTTTATTACAGGAACTGAAAGAAAAGGTTGTTATTTTAAAAGGGAAGTGTAGAAAGTTTTTTCATATGATCTGCAGATTAGTTTTGTTTTTACATAAAAGCCTGGGAGCACTGCCTTATCATGATTTTTTTTTTTCAATATTAGCGATGTGGAACGTGACATGAGAGCCAGCCAGGGAACACTCTCTTATCATGAAAAATAATTTTTTTATCATGGAGATTTTTTTCTTTTTTTTTCTCCCCCCCCCCCTCCCGAGAGAACGTGGCATTTTTTATTACGCGAAATGTAAGGAACAGGTCTTAACCACTGATTTGCTGAACTGTTTTTAACTTCTGAAATTGAGGTTATGGAATATTTTTCAAGGGAGCTGCAGAACGATTTTTCTTTTGTTTTAGAGCTGTAGAACGGTTCCTTCTTACATGAAGGCTGCGGAAAGATTTTTTTTTTTTACATGCTATCTGTGGAACGAGGTTTTTATATTAGAACTTCGGAACGTTTTTTACAGGAACAGAAAGAAGCGATTGTTATTTTGAAAGGAACCTCTGGAGGGGTGTTGTTTTTATTTTTAATATGAGCTGTGGATTAGTTTTATTTCTCACATGAAAGCCAGGAAACTTGTCTTGTCAGGAAAATATTATTTATGTATTATTTTTTTTATACGAGAGATGTTGAACGTTACATGAGAGCCAGGGAAAGTTGTTTTATCATATTTTTTTTTATCATGAGAGATGTTTAACGTTATTCTTTTACATCCCAGATCGAACCAGTTTTTAATACACGAAATTATGTTAAATTAAGTCAAGTAATGTAATGCTGAAATGCATGCATAAAAGATGGATAAGTATATAAAGAATAAATAATAAATAGATATATAAGTAAATCATAAATAATATATATAGTGGACGGGGCGGGGGACTAGGAATCCCCCCCTTGTATCAACCTCCTGCGAGACGTCAAAGAAGAAGGGGAGTAGAGGGGAGAATAACTTCTCCCCAAACTTTCCTTTCTTGATGTCGGCTACCCCCAATTTAAGGGGGAAACAGCCAAGGTATATGTATGTATATATATATATATATATATATATATATATATATATATATATATATATATATATATGAAAAATCACATAATAAAAAGATAAAAATGAGGAAATGAGTAAGTATAAGAAATATAAGATGATGAAATTTTTTTTAAATACACACACACACACACACACATATATATATATATATATATATATATATATATATATATATATATATATATATATATATATATATATATATATATATATTAAGCCAAATGAAAATACATAAATTAAACAAAATATGAAAGTCAAATAAATAAAATTATAAAATAGAATAAAAAAGAGTTGAAATATCCCGCCCACAGGCTCCTAATGTTGTTATTACAGTGCAATAACTGTAGCGTAAAACATTTTTTACAGCATCGTTAAGCTCTTGAGAAAACAGGGTGACTTTTCTCATAATGGTATGAAAATTGTACTCTGCCCTTGTTATGTCTTTTGTACACACACATACAATGGCCATAAGCCTCCTTGTAAAGGAATGGACTTGCCAGAACATTCGCCCATTCCCCAGAAAGCCAGTTCACCCCTACTCACCCCTTTGAGTTACTTGGGGGCATCCACATTGAAAGTGGATAACATTCTTAGGGCATAGGGTATACCGTAGCTATTTCACCCGCGCCGCTTCATATCTTGCCAACCATCCACACCTACTGTCCTGGTTGACAGCACCGAGCATATGCGGAAAATTCCCTTTGGCCCTGCATCAGTCTCTCCATTTCTTTTTTTATTTTTTCTTTTTTAATATGAAACTTATCTTTGTCGCCTTATTTCCTTCTTTTCTTAATGCCTGAGTTTTCTTTTGGTAAAGAAAAAATATAATCCTTTTGTTAATATGTTAATTATATAAAAACATTTGGTTGGTGTTTCTAGCTTTGGGATTCTGGTTAAAATGTATTTTTTTTTTTTGGGGGGGGGGTGTTTTGAGACGAGAATGTTTGAATATAGAGTTATTTTATATTTTCTCAGCATGCTTTTCGGATAACATTTTAATTGAATAACCTGTTTTCCAGGGTATTGCATTTGATAGTCTTGTTTGAATAGATAATGTGTTATCTGACCTGTTCCTAGCGTGCTTTTTGGATAGCATTTACTTAAATTGAATTTGTGATTAGAATAAAATAATCTTTTCTCTAAAAGTATTGTATTTGACCATAATGTTTGAATATAAAAATTTTAGCTGATTTCTTCTTGGCATGATTTTTGGACAACGTTTAATTTAATTTAATTTTCGGTTAATGTAATATAACCTGTTTGTTAGTGTATTGTATGTGACAAGAATAAATGTAAAATGTTAGTTGCCATTCACTTGGCATAAGTTTTTTATGATCTTTAAAGTATATTTATATTATCCTTATTCACATATTGTAATGGCTATTTCTTAATACTGATTTGTTTTTTTTAATACTGATTTGTTTTTTATATCTTACAAATTCCGGTGTCACCTACCATACAGGAAGCATTTTATATTTGATAAAGGAATATTCATTATGTATAGTATATGACAGGGCTTTACAAGAACATTTTGTATGTGATAGTACAATGTTTATAACTTAAGTATATTTTGTTGGTCAAGCATAAAATGTCCTTAAAGTCTACGGTAGGACTCCACCATGCAGTAAATATATATATATATATATATATATATATATATATATATATATATATATATATATATATATATATATATATATATATATATATATATATATATATATATATATATGAATCATTTTTATATATACTCAAACATATTATCATCAAATATTAAGTGTATTTAATGTAAACATTTGGACTCCACCGTACAGAAAGCATCTATATGTGATGGCAAAAGTTTTATTACGATTATAGTCTGCCAAATATGATATATTTTTTGCACTATATATGACAGTACTTTACCATATGAAACATTCCTGTGTGCTAGCAAAATGCTTATTACTCAAACATCTGCTACCAAAGGTTAAATGCTAATAAATAGTATATTTCATTGCTCTGCCATATAGAAAATATAAATGTTGATAACAAATATTTATTCCCAAATATTCTAATTCCTCGTATTCTTATGGTATATAACATACTCAACCACTTACAAAGCAGGAAAAATCTAAAAAAATCTCGTCATTCAAACATCCAGCCTGCAAATATAATAAAAGCTTTTTTTGTGATGTAGAACTTGACTTTACTGAAAACATTGAAATTTTATTGCACAATGTTTGTTTGCTAAACTTTTTGTAGTCAAATATATAATGTTTTGGCTTGTGTACATTAAGTCTCCACCGTACAATACATTGTTTCATACATTCTGTTTTAGTTATCTAAAAGGACTTACTATACAGAAAGCATTGATATATAATAGCAAGATGTGTATTACACCAACATTTAGCAATCACATGTCAAATGTTCTAAATATTGGATATCAGATCATACAGAAACCTTTATATTTGATAGTCAAATATTTAATCTCATGCGTTTGCATATCAGATATTCATATGGAATATAGGAGATTTAACCCTGCACATAACATTTGTATTGCATTTTCAAACAGTTGCATTACATATATTCATATAATTTATAAGAGATTCAACCTTGCAGAAAACAATTATATGCCATAGCAAATATGTGTATTACACCAACATTCAGCTGTCAAATATAAAAAGTCTGTCTTTGCAATTGCTATCTCTAAAACAGAATTAGATTTGCCTCCTTCCTTTCGTGTTTAAATTGAATTATCTCCGTCACCTCCTCAAGGTAACTTGCTCTTCTTCCCTCTGTCTCTCTCTCTCTCTCGTCTTATACTGATGCAATTTGGACACTTTTCTTTTTTCTTATGTAATTTATATCTCCTTGAGAGAGAGTATATTTTAACTGTTGCTTATTGTTGCATATGAGTGCCTCATGGGGATTTCATGATTTTACCAATGTACATTGATATTACTTATTATTATTATTATTATTATTACTATTATTATTATTATTATAATTATTATTATTATTATTATTTTTATTATTATTATTATTATTATTATTATTATTATTATTATTATTATTATTATTATTATTATTATTATTATTATTAAACTGCAAGCAGTTTTATTATATGACATATCGTACTCTTATAAGGAGGGTGGCTAAGTTAAAGCAAAATACATTTGACTCTTTGCGTGAAGAAAATACAGAGAGGATTCCAAGTTTCCTTGCTCCGGCCCATTTAGTCGAGTTTTGCAACACACAGGGGAACACGGTAGAAGTATTCTTGCCTCCTCACCAAGGGGGGATATAAGTATGTTTGGTGGTGTGTTCACGGTCTTAAAATTCTTGACCTGATCACAGGAAACACATGCCAAAGGAAGTTCTCGAAAAATTCATTCTTATTCCCTAAGTTACGATGGGATTGAAGAGTAGCGACATAATGCAGGGCATTAACAGGTTAATATCTACTTGGTACGTTGTATTAATCTATCTGTATACTCTCTCTCTCTCTCTCTCTCTCTCTCTCTCTCTCTCTCTCTCTCTCTCTCTCTCTCTCTCTCTCTCTCCTCTCTCTCTCTCTCTCTCTCTCTCTCTCTCTCTCTCTCTCTCTCTCTCAAGCTGACGGTACAAATTCGTTCTTAAAGTGCTTTCAGTCGGTGTCTTAAGAAGCTTGTAAAGGTTCATATGTTAGACAGCTTTCAGAAACTTTTTTTTTCCTTTTCCAGCTGTTTTTTCTTACTTCATGTATTTTCCTCTCTCTCTCTCTCTCTCTCTCTCTCTCTCTCTCT
>JAXCGZ010015668.1:32500-55616 GCA_037179515.1 Halocaridina rubra | reverse complement strand
AGAGAGAGAGAGAGAGAGAGAGAGAGAGAGAGAGAGAGAGAGAGAGAGAGAGAGAGAGAGAGAGAGAGTGTGTGTGTGTGTGTGTGTGTGTACAGGTATTTCATTTAAGTCTCCCATGAATACAGTATGATGTAAGTTTTCTTTGAACGAATTGTATACGTTTTCTTTTTCTCACAGTTGACACTATTTATGTTAAGATTTCGTGCAGATAGATAGAATAGTATTTAGAACCAAGGAATATTAATAATACTATGATCTCGAAAGTTAGATAAACCCCAAAGAGAGAGAGAGAGAGAGAGAGAGAGAGAGAGAGAGAGAGAGAGAGAGAGAGAGAGAGAGAGAGAGAGAAATCTAATAATAAACTTCCCTCCATTTTAAATTCACTCTGTCTTCATTTCCTGATGGAACTTTAAGGATGCATATCTCTCTCTCTCTCTCTCTCTCTCTCTCTCTCTCTCTCTCTCTCTCCTCTCTCTCTCTCTCTCTCTCTCCAACATGCTATTCTACCCAACCCCCCACACTCTCTTTATCCCAGCCAACTAAGGAAGGGCACTGTACACAGTTATTAAAGTAAATAAATCAACAGACATACAAACAATGATGAGCCCTTAATAATAATAATAATAATAATAATAATAATAATAATAATAATAATAATAATAATAATAATAATAATAATGATAATAATAATCTCCACAATCATCATCAAAGGAAAATTATTGTCGCCATTAATAATAATAATAATAATAATAATACTAATAATAATAATAATAATAATAAGATCTAAGGAGAGTTTTTGGAATAGACATCATAAAAGTAATGCAGAGGAATATTAAAACCCAAAAGAGAATTGGACATTCATTACACATCTTTCATATTCTTTTCACATCTGACAGGTCATTACACTCTCCATCTCTGTTTCTCTTTACAGCCTGATAAAGGCTGCTTTATTTTATAATTTTCTGGCCCGTCCTGGTGTCACAATAATCTTATTTTATTTTTTCCCACAAAAAAATCCGCAATGCACTGAATTCGCGATAGGTGAACCGTGATATAGTGAGGGATTACTGTACTGCATTCCCTAATCTCATCATGTAATTGTTTCCTGCTAGAAAAAAAGATTATCTGCCTCCTGTGATATGAATGGAATGCAAATGTGAAATCCTTTTGGCCGACCCCCCTTTTTGTTTCTGATTGGGACATGAATCTGAAGACAAAATTGTTAACTCCTTCAATAATTGATTTATTCCTATTAGTTACCTCCAGCAGTACTCAAGGACTACAAGATTGATAGAAATTCTTCCTTTCTCAGTGCCATGGGGAAAAAACCTTGTCCTCTATAGTTTTTCCTTGGAATCGTCAATTAGAAACTTGCTCAATTCTTAACTTCTACTTTCGACCTTTATTACTGATGCATTTCAACACAATATTGTGCCTCTAAAGCTCTCACTGTATTTTCATATGCAATTGGACATTTTTAGTAACAGAACAAGCCTTTTTCCTAGCCCAAACTTTTATCACTAATCTTTCTCGCTCTTCCCAAACTATTCTTACACTTGACTAATGATACTTGGATTGGTTTATATTCAGTTCAATAGAATTGTCCCAGCCCATGCATCTTCAGGACTTCAGTATAGTTTTTGCACTTCTGTATCAATATAAACACTTGGTTCTTAATACTTAGATGATATCAGAACCCCTCAGTGTTTGTACCTAGGTAATGGCTATTCATGACTTTTTACTGTTTTCACTAAGATAAAATCATAACCATACCTAGGATTAATCATTCAAAGTGTAGGCACTAAAAATTTTGATGGCTTCAACTCAGCTAGGCCACACCAATTGAGACTTCTCGTCTCACTAGATATAAGTAAAGCCTTTGATGCCATTTTGCTATGTCCTAACAGATAGCATTTTCAGTACAAACATGCACATAAAGATGGCTGGCCATCAACCTCAAAGGGAAATGTGCACATATATAATTTACCAGTCAGTCATAAAACATCAGAACTTTACAAACTAAATCCCTCATGGATCCGTTTTATCACCAACATTGTTTAAGCTATACATGCACTATCTACCCACTCCACATTCACCCAAGTACACTTCACTTCCTACACAGATCAAAGCACAACTACAGCTGCAGATGTCCTCCAGCCTTACCTCAACACACTACATGAATGGTTCACCACAACTAGGCTTAAGATAGCCCCAGCCAAATCCACAGTTCCTCCTCTCACAAACTGGACATTGCTACACCATTAGATGCCACAACTCACGATAAACACCAGCCGTTTAACACATACTTAAAAACACACACCCAAAATCCTTTGTGTAACAAACAATACACCAATGTCATTATTGCAACATATCAAGAACATCAAATACAAATGACTAAATGTCTTCAGATTACTTGCAAATGCAACATTTGGACACAGCAAAGAGATACAACAACAATATTCAAACAATATATGCACTCAGTGATGGACTATTCAAGCCCTGCTTGGGCTTTTGATCTCAGAAAAGTACTTTAGAACACCCCACATACTATACTAAACAGAGCACTAGAAATAATCACAAGCTGCATGTCTACTGTACCTACAGACCACTTACGCCAAGATACCAAAGTCCTCATTATCAAAGGCCATCTAGAAATGAGAAACACACGAATACTTGCTGTGGCTTCCACAAACCAACTTCACTTACTGTGCTATTTGGCAGAACACCAACATACACACTCACCAAGGAACATTAAAACAATACCTAACACAAGCTATTACACACTCTCACTATCATTTCTCCCCCCTCCTACCCAAACCAGCTTCTGCAAACATATCTATGCCCAGTTAACTCGTCATTTCATCCAGTTACTTAATAGCAGCACTGTTACATGCACGACTTCCTGATATCCATTCCTTGGAATCCTCCTTTACCTGTAAGGACAGAGTCCATCTGGACAGGTTGTGATTTGGGCACCACCCAATCCTTCTGAGCCATCAAAAGAGGCTGGAGACTCTGTCAGTGATGCCTGTTTAGGATATAACACATCATACAGTTAAGCAGATTATGGAAGACTACAACTTTCAACCACATATGCCAACAACACAACTTGTGCTTCCTTAGAGCTTTTTGGAAAAGCCTGGGATCATCAGTGGCCTTCCTTAGTGAGGCCGATCTGTTTGGCCAAACAGCCTTGGGAACATCAACAACAAGAACATTATTGTTGTTAGCAAAGCTTAAGCAGATATAATACCATGCCATCGTGATTCCGTTCTCAGTTGATGGTATTCTTATTTAGCCCGCTGAATTGACAAGAAATGCCTAAAAAGCTCTGGCAAAGCTGTGTTATAAGTCATTGCATTGAATACAAATATGGCACGTTATATTTGTATCATATAAGCTGCTATACCTCAAGGAACCAGTAGGCTGGCAATAGCTGTGGCAAAGGATTGAAGCAACTAAGGGTTGCACCCATATCTTACTTTTCCTAAGCTCCTTCAGAGTGTTAGTGATTACTAGTCTCCAGTCACCTAGCCTTCTAGTTGGTTCTTAGGACCAAAAAAAATTCAAGTTTAAATATTTTCTCTCTACTTCCATGGATATCCCTGTTCATGAAATACTCTCCTCTACGAGCAAGGTTTTCATAAGCGTATGTGAATTTCTTATTTAGCAAGATGAAACAATATTTCACTTTAGCCGCATGATGCCCAAAGCAGAACAAAATTAGGAGGTGTCAGGGTTTCATTATATTCTCCACATCCTTACTTCCAGTTAACAGTTGTTTTGCTGTTCTGCAGCAAGGAAAAGAAAAATTCAGGGAAGTAGGGAAAGCTAGTGGGGTATATTGCTCCCCCACCATTTATAATGCATTTTGTATTGTATAATCTACAGGACGATGGTAACTTGGAGGTTAATATTACTGGACAGACTGATGTTGCAATTTATACCATAAATTTGGGTGATGAATCATACCCAGTCAGCGTTTCAGAAGGGGAAACCTCTGTTTATGTGATTGGGGCTTACAAGGCATCAGATCTTTATTTTATTACAGGTATGTACAGGATAGGCCTAAGCTTCCAGCATGATGACAGCTATGCAAAAGATAGATCGAAATTGCAGGAAACATTTTACAATCTAATTTGACTTACATTAATAAGGAAACTCAAATGCTCATGAAGGGACCTGTGAAAACCTATAGAATCTGATAATTGGTTCAGGAATTTGATATTTGCAATGGATTGATCTTATTCTCTATATGTAACGTGCATAAGCGTTACTGTAAAGAAATGTATGCAATTGTAGGGATATAAGCGAGTTTTATATTTTATATCATGCATTTTTATTTCCTCTGATGTAGAAACATTGCTGACCCTGGTGTAGATAGCAGTACTTACATATATGTATGAAAAAGTGTATATTTAACCCATCTTTTAGCATAATTTCCATATGTAATATTTATCAATTTTCTTACACATTGTATGTAAAATCTTTTTTAAATGAATTGACTGAGCCAATGCAGACTCCCACCTACACACAAGAAGCTAACTCACCCTATCTCATACAGTATAGTGCCTTGTTGGTGAAGGGTCACCACAATTCCCCAAGCACACTGCTTGTATCATGTACAGATAATTGTGTTAGTAAGAAATACACCTAGTTCTTACAATAACTCGGAGATAGGTTGTCAGAAGTGCCGCGTATTTTAATTTTCGCGTAATTTAACGAGTTATTTTCCATAAGAAACAACGATAATGGGCATAGCTTGTTCCACAACCATCCATAGACACACTATGCCAAAGATATAAGATAAGTAAAGCATATTTTATAAGTACATAACAAAGCAGAAAGACCTGTAGTTATTTATATTAACATGCAAATAGAGTAAAGTATAAAATATATACAGATTTACTGTGCAGTAAGCAAATTAATGCACCCTATTATGCGGTGGGCAACAGGCATACACTGGGACGTGCATGGTGGCAGTGAGCACGAGGATGCAAACGTTTTACCACCTCCATATCAGCTGATGCACCCTTGCACGCTATTTCCTTGACGATATTATATCAAAATTTTTTTTGCTGTTTGCTCTTAATGCTTTTTCTCAATTTTCTTCATAATATTCGATCGCATTAAGAGGTAGAAGAGGAGGAGGATGTGGGAGAATGAACAATATTTATTTACTCACTATTTGGGGTTTATCTTATTTTCAAGATTATAGTATTACATATTAATATTCCTTGGTTCTAAACATTATTTTATCTTCTTTACATATCGACCGTGCTGCACGAAATCTAAACTTAAACAAAGTCAGCTGAGAGAAAAAGAAAACTATGCAATTTGTTACAAAGAAAACGTATATCGGGGAAACTTAAATGAAATATATATATTCTCTAAGCACTATTTCCTTGACGATATTATATCGAAAGTTTGTGTGCTGTTTGTTCTTAATGCTTTTTTTTTATTTTCTTCATAATATTCAATCACATAAAGCGGTAGAAGAGGAGGAGGATGCGGGAGGACGAACCTCTATCGACAAAATTTTTGCCACTTCCATATCAGCTGATGCACCCTCGCATGCTATTTCCCTGACAATATTATATGGAAAATTTGTTTGCTGTTTGTTCTTAATGCTTTTTTTCAATTTTCTTAAAAAGATTTTTATCGCATTGAGCGGTAGAAGAGGAGGAGGATGCAGGAGAACGAACCTCTATCTACATATGTTTTGCCACTTCCGTATCAGCTGATGCACCCTCGCACGCTATTTCCCTGATGATATTATATTGAAAATTTGTTTGCTGTTTGTTCTTAATGCTTTTTTCCATTATCTTCATAATATCCAATCGCATTAAGCAGTAGAAGAGGTGGAGGATGGCGGAATAGTGCCTCCGAGGTGGTTGATTATTTACTAAAATGAATTTTTTTTTTTCGAATTTTTTTGCATGGGCGTTATTCGTGAATTTCGTATTTTTTTACTATTATTTTTTAGGGTCATTATTACAATTTTGCGGATAAAAAGCACGCGGAAAAAGCGAACAAGGTGTATTTAGGATTAATGGAAACTTTAAGTTATATCGCATTTCACCATGCAGTATATTGCTATAGCCATTTAAAACATTTTCAGGTAATGTAATTGATATATTGTCTTACTATCCCTGCTTTTATACCTTACTAATAAGGTTTGGATTGCTAAAAACTGAATATATGTGCATTTTTAGCATATCAGGTTTTTCTGTTTATGTATCTATATATATTGAACATTATTAGTTTTTAATTAATATTCTATTTGCCTTTATATCCCTGATGTTATGTTATATGAAAGGTAGATCTCTTGAGGAATAGTGTGAATGAATACATTGCTTAAATTAATTCAGATATATTTATTGATATCAGTTTAGCACACCTATTAATTGATTATTCCTGATATCAGAGGAAAAAGAATTCCACATATGTGTTATGTGCCCATAGTAAGAGCCAGCTAAAGGATTGGAGAATAAATTACTAGCAGTCCTTTCTTTCAAGGTTTTTATTTCTTTTCTACAAAGCATCTGGTAGCAAGGTGAGGATATGCAGGTTATGATGATCCCTGCTTCCTCTCTTATATGCTCAATTGTGGTCAATGCTGCATGAAGTTGAATATATAAAATCTATAAATTATATAGTTATCTTTACGTTTTTCCACAGATGACTTTTAAATGACTCTTAACATATTCATTAATAACAAACTATCAAAGTAGGAGATAAGTCTCGAAAAGCATTATAATCTTAGGTGAATAATTTTTAATCAAATATTCAAAAGGTATTAGGCCACTTGTTGAATTGCTTAGGGTATTTAATTGTCAATTTTATTTATAGTTACTTATAAGTATGCTTAAAATAGTAGTTTAAAACAATATACATTTGACTTGTATGTTTCCCTTTACTGAGTGCAAATAGTAGAATGTATAAACTTAACTTATTGTAACTTAACATAGCTTATTGAGCAGTGAGATTACATACTAAAAAGAGTGAAGACCTGAGTTAATACAGCCTTAGTGTCATGTCTGATATGCAAAGTTTTAGGAAGCTGTAATCATATATCAAAACAAGTGGTAGCAGAGTAATTGTTAATTAGACAAAGTTTGGTCTCTTATTTAGTGAAATTATGTATGCAATGCATATTGTTATTTTTTTTTCTGAGTGTAGCACTAGGATAGGCAAGATAATTACCTCGTCAGACTCGGGCACCATGAAAACAATGAGACAAGGAAAAATTGGAAGCTTAAGAGCAAGGCAGAAATAAAAATTAATATAAATGGGAAAAGGGCAGACTGAAAGGAAAGCCGAAGTAATTAAGACCTAGAGATATTGCAGGATTAGGCCCTATGATGACAGTAGATCAGCTTTTTGAAGGAAGATAGGTCATAGGAGTTTGGAAGACAATAGGAGGAAAAGGGTTCCAGAGTTTGGAGGTGGAAGGGAAGAAGCAGTTACTGTGCCAACCAATCCGCGAGCTACATATCTCCACACAGTACCTGTGAGTGTTGAACCGCCTTGGCAGTGGGGTAGGGATGCAACTCACCAGCTCATCAGAGCAGTGGTGGAAGTAGTAATGATAGAAAAGAAAAAGGGATTATGCCTTTCATCGAAGTGAAAGAGAATCTACATCAGAACTTAGAGAAGGGCCACTGATGAGTCTGATTGGTTTAGATTCAACCCTATCAAGGAGATAATTATAGGAAGCACCCCAGATATGGAAGCAGTATTCTAAGCAGGGATGGATAAGACCTCTATAGATTTTAAGTAACTGAAAATAGGAAAAGTAATGACGAAAACAATATAGAACTCCCAATTTTTTAGATTCAGTTTGAGAAATTTGGATTATGTGATTCTTCCAAGACAGGTTAGAGGCTATCTTTTTTTTTATGAGTGTGACACCAGGACGGGCAAAAATAAAAATAAAATAAAAATGCCCTCATCAGGTTTAGGCACGAAGGAATCAAATTAAATGGAAATAGAGATGGGGAGTGTTGTGGGTTGTCAGATGCGAAGGGATGATAAGAGATGTGTAACGAATATACAGGTATACTTGGTGTAGATATAGGCATGGAAGAAGAACAGTAAGTGAAGGAAGATCTAACATAGAACTATCCTGGAGAGTGCTATTTAAGTCCAAAAGATCTGCAGCTGTAGTATTGCAATGAGTGGCTGATGCCATGGGCCAACCTACTATATTCATAATACCATATGTTTGCAGAATTCAGAGGGCATGTTTTATTAGTTTCGAAGACAATTGGGCTATCAGTAGGAGAAGAAGGTAAAGAGATAGCCAGAAACTTTGTCTTGGAGGCATTAAAAATAACTAAATTTTTTGGTTCCCCACTCATATACAGTACTCTCTGTAAATTGAGAACTGAGAGTTTCAGAAATAGTGATGCGAGAATTATTATGAGCAGCAGATAAAGGTTGTGAAGAGAAGGCAGAGAAAAAATGAAGGGTAGAATCACTGGCAAAGGGATGAAGAATAGAGGAGACAGGGACTAGAGAAGATTGTTGATGAAGAGAAGAAATAGAGTAGATGAAATAATAAAGACCTGTGGAACTTCACAGGTAATTGAGAATGAGCTAGCTGTTGTGCTGTTAACAACCTAGATGTAAATCATTCAGAAAGAAAACTGGAATTTAGAGAACAGAGAGAAGGGGTAAAGCCATTAGCAGAAAGTTAGACCAACAGAGCATTGTACCACACTGTCAAAGCCTTAGAGATATCAAAGGCAACGACAAATTATTTTCCATAGTTCTTCAGAGAAGACAGGAGGTCACCAGTTAATCTTTCCTTGCCAAAGCTGTACTGGTGATCATTAATAAGAGAGTTAGATTCAAGATGTGTTATGAAGTGAGAATTGAGTAAAATTTTGAATACTTTAGCGATAGCAGAGATTAGGGCAATTGGTCGGTGGTTAGAAGGGATAGAATGATCGCCCATTTTAGGAACAGGGTGAACTAGACCATGCTTCCAAGATGAAGGATTGATCCAGGTTGAGAGAATGAGGCAGAAAATACAGCAAAGCACGGAATCCTTAAAATTCCATAAGAATCTTGCAGTAATACCGTCTGGTCTGGTTACTTTTTTCATCTTTAGAGAGCGCAATAACTTACAGACTTTGCATGAAGAAAGAATAAGACAGAGGACTGGGTTAGAGGGAAGAAAATTGCAAGGAACATGTGTGCAGGAATTGCTTACAGAAATGTTAGCAGAAGATTGAGAGCCAGAGAAATAGGCTTTTTCAGTGGGAGAGCAAACTATATAATCGTCAGGATAAATGAGAATGGGAAAGCTTGTGTTAGAAAAATTTTTGAGAGCTCTTTGGCCAAGGACCAGAAAAATTTATCAGTGGGAGAAGAGTTCAGGCCATCAACATCCCTTCTTAAAAGAAAGCCTTAGACCTACTAATCTGAGCAGTGCATCAATTTCTAGCCTTAGTTTATTTTAATGATTGCTTAAGAGATGCGGTCCTTAGAATGAAAATAGCCAAAACAGAAATATTAATTGTTACTATAGAGCCCCAAGGACCAGTAAGCATGGAAATATGCAATACTAAAATAAAGAACACTGAATCAATCAAACATTTTGGTTGTACCTATACAAGCAGTGGCTATAAGAATAATGCTGAAATTACAGAAAGTCTAAGAAAATATGATAAATGTGCTAGTGCAGTACTCTTTACCCATTAATGAGAGATACAAATGTTCCTGAAGACATCAAAAGAGCCATATTTAAAGGAGTCCTTACACTGATAATGATGTATGGATTAAAGAGCTTGACCATGACAAACAAAGATAAGTGTAGGATCAAAGCCTCAGAGATGAAAACCCTAAGAACTATTATATATAAAGCAAGAAGAGACAAGATTAGATATTAAAATAAAAGGAGAATGGTTGGAGTGACTGCTATGTGGAAAGGACAGTTGAGATGGTTGAGTCATCTGAAGAGAATTGTTGAAAATCGAATTGCCAAGAAAAGGTGGAATCGGGTGCCAGATGGAAAGAAAACTAAAGGTAGACCTCAAAAGCATTGGTGAGATGCGGAGAAAGACTTCTTAGAGAAGCACGATTTTCCAACATTAAAAGAATCAAGAAGAGGGAGAATATTCCAAGATAGAAGAGAATGAAAAAGACGATTGATTCCACTGCCAGGCTGAAAAACCTACCTGGGAGTGGAAGTAAGGTTATAAGTAAAATAAAAGCAGTGCATGTCAAATCAGAGGGAGAGGCTTTATATGACCAGGTATGCCCGATCCCTGGCCTGAACAGCCATGGAGCAGGCACAATCAAACCAAGGATTTGACAGTGATCTCTGCAAATATTAGGGATACCTGATCAGGGGTGCTGGTCCAAAAGCAGTAGCCATCCCATAAAAAAAATAAAGATAAAATTACGCAAATCATCTCGATGGGTACACTCTAGGTTCCAAAGATGGCGCTTAGTAGTAGGAAATGATGAGGGGAAGTGAAATGGAAAAGATTGAGATTAAAGAGTGGTCAGAGTTACCAAGAGGGGAAAGTACAGAATATGAGTAGTTTGTAGGATTGGAAGTAAATTATACGTCAAGAGTGTTACTTGCATGGTCGAGGCATTCAGGAACATGAGAAGGATGTTTGATAATTTTCTCCTGATCATCATTGACAGAGAAAGCAAAAGCTTTACTTCTTACCACATCAGTGAAAGAAGAATGGAGCCACTTACTGTGGTATACATTGAAGTCTCCAATATAGAAAACCTCTGTATGTGGGTGAGAAGGTAGCAAGGACTCTTAACAAAATTATAGTTATTCAGAGAAGGACGCAAAGTATAGTTAGGAAAGTAGTAGCAGAAGCATAGAAATATAATGGTAGTGAAGAGATTGATCTTCTGCCAGAGAACATCAAAGTCTGGAGATTCAAAGTTCATTAGCTTTTCAATAGGTGTGTTAGTGTTACAGTAGGCACAGAAATTTGAAATTAAAAGAACAATTGCTTTTAATTATATAATTATTTTTTTAATATATATTTCCACCAAAATTGACTTTTGACTTTTTTCATCATATCAGATATGTACTATATGTAAAATATTTGTTTTAAATTACCATCGACTTTTTCATAATATCAGGTTGCTGTTTATAGTTAAGTATTGTTTATTTGGACGTGTAATTTTTTTTCAGCACTAATAACCTGAATATATTTTTTGATACTAATGTATATAGATTTACATGCAAATTGTTACATAATAACAAAATTTTTCATTAATCCTACAATAAAACAAGCTATATTTTTAATAGTATAGATTATGAAAATGAAGATATGAAGTAAGCAGGCTTGATATAAAGGCAAAAATATGATGACAGTATAATATATTAAATTTCTTTTCACCTTGATGCCATATCACTTCTGAAAAGGAAAGATTAGAATATTAGAAATTGCATTATGGTGATGCAAAATTTGTATGCACCAAAACAGTGGGTTACTGTTAACAGGAATGATAATATTACACCAGATTTAATTAAAAAGAAAATTTTTTAAATATGAAATTACTATTATAGACATACTGCTGTACTGTTGCTCAAATGAAATATACTTGATATTTTTGCAAAGGAACATCTAAACTTAAGCTGATTAACATCATCTACATATTATTATGTTTCAGCTAGAAGTTATGTGCCTGGAATGCGTAGTGGTTACTCCTTGAGAACAAATGTATCGTATGAAATACTGCAAAGTGAGAAACAGATTCAGACTTTATCATGTCCTAAGGTAATAATTATATATATATATATATATATATATATATATATATATATATATATATATATATATATATATATATATATATAAATACAAGAGCCACATTCCACCTTATAAGGGGATGGCTGAGTCAGAGCAAAAAATTTGACTGTGTGGGAAGGTAATATAGAGAACTGAGTTCCCATTCTCCTCGCTTCTTCCCATTTAGTCGACTTTTATGACACACAGGGGAACACAAAAGAAGTATTCTTTCCCCTTAGCTCCTTGAGTATATATATATATATATATATATATATATATATATATATATATATATATATATATATATATATATATATATATATATATATATATATATATATATATATATATATATACACAATGGACCCTCGCCCCACGAATTTAATCCGTTCCTAAACCCTGTTCGTGGGGTGAGACAATTTTTCCCATTGAAATGCATGTAATTTCGATTAATCCATTCCTCGTCACAATAAATATACATTTTAAAATTATTTCAATGAGGAGAAAAATTAAAAACACTCTGTATTTCTCCTGAGAAAGCAAAATTGCATTAATAATAGAAAGGAATTCTATTCACTAGAATAATACATTGTACAGTACTGTATTTACCTTTGTGGATAATTGTTGCTAGCACAAGAGGATGGAGGAGGAGGAGGAGGAGGAGAGCTACTTTTTTGAAGGAGAGTCCCCTCACATAAAAATGTTAGGGAACTTTTACGATACAGACGGTATTTCTGGTGTTTTCTCTCTATGTTCTCTTTTGGAAGGTGGTTCTCTGACTAGTTGCACAAGAAAACAATCCAGAGATATTTGTAATATTCTTTGCTGGTAAATTATTCTAAAATAAGCCATTGAAGACTACAGTTTTTTTTCTGGCCAACTGATGGTGAGACAGGAAAATTTGCTAAACTCTGCAATTGTCAAAGTTTAATATTGTTCATAAAATGATTGGCATAACGGAACATTCAGTATGCAATTTAGACAACTATCATATAGTGATCTCAACATCAATAGAATATACAGCAACTTTAAGCTGCAGGATTTTATACATATCCCAAACTTTTAAAGATATTACGTCATAAAGTTGATGGAATGTTTTTTTCATAAATATTTCTTGCAAATTTTTATAGAGTTTAAAAGGATTATGTTAAGCATACAAAAGTAAGTCAAAACTGCATTGGTAACATAGCATTTGAAAATCAACCAAGACGACTACTACTCCTGCTCCCTACTCATATAACTCGCAGAACCTGTTCTGCTCTATTATTAGCAAAGAAATATAAAAAAAAACTCCATCAGATAGGGGTAACTCTAAGTAGTAGCTACTAACCTCCTTATCATTTCGGACAATATCTATTTAACTACTGTATTTAGTGTTTCTCAGAAATATTTCTGCACTGATTTTGTTCTATATATGCCTGTTATATTCTATAGGTTGTTTTGAACCCACACCTTCTCTAACTTTTTAACATGCAACAATTGGTTATTGGGAAAACACTCAAGAGGGAGTAACTCTGAAAAAGTGTATTTCCCCATTATCTCTCTTATAGCTTGCATAGAGATGTTCATGGTTGCTTCAAAACTAGTGTTTTCTGAAACTGGCAATTATTGCCTGTTGCAATATGTAGGTTTCTTTCGAGACCACCTCAGACTATAAGTTTTATGTGTTGTATTAAGTATGTAGAAAAATAGGAAAGTAGAATCTAACAATCTTATCCTAATCTGCATCATTCATGAAGCTTTTTGGATTGCTCTGATGTATATATGTCTTCTTATTGTGTAGTATGGGTTTTTTAGGACCAACATTTACAGCCAGTTGTGTTACATATATCTGTACTCATTATGTCATGATATAAAACAATATCTAGTATTTGTTTACATAAGAAGCAGTTTTTTCCTGTCATTTTCTTCCCCTCTTAGAACATTAGTCACTTATATATGACTTGCATCCAAAATGGCCAGATACAAAGCTGTAGCATATTGCACAGTTAGGCGCCCAACATACGATCCACAACATCCCCACATACTTGTCAAGAACAATAAACTTTGTATAAATACAAATTTCTTGACCAATTCAATATGGTTTGTTTACTAAGCTGCATAATTTCGCAAAATATATTCTATTTCATCCCCATGACCTTACTGACAAGCTCATTGGTCATGCTGAAAGTTATGATTCAAATTATCAGAATTATTACTGATATTGTGGTGATTTCAGCATGATAGGTTATAGTGGTTTTTGAATTAAGCTTTATGATAGTTCTTTTACAATTAAGTGTGATAACTGCGATTTTTTGTTTGTATTTTGTATTATTCTTGTACATATGCTTTTCATATGAGAAAAAAAGCCTAATAGTGATATCTGCAAATAACATATTGCATAATACTTTATTGCTATTACCTTTTTGAGTTATAATTCTTAGTGTTTTATACATACATAAAGGTTGCAGAACCAGATGTTGAGTACTTCTGCAACATATCCGTGAAAGCCTCAACGACTGATGTTATAACGGCAACTTTCAGTGACCCTTTGACCTCGTATAATTTTCAAGGACTTGGTAAGAGGAGAAATATTTTTAATTTGATAAGTAAATATTGAATTGTGTTCACTTCACAGTAATGCCTCTTGATGTATAAAATGTAATTGGACTGAATTGCTGTTTTGTTCTGATGTCTTTTTGAAGTAAAAGTCATCATCCTAAATTCATTTTTTTCTTTTTATTTTTTTTTAGCTGAAGTGCTTTGAAAATGTAAATCTCTCTCTCTCTCTCTCTCTCTCTCTCTCTCTCTCTCTCTCTCTCTCTCTCTCTCTCTCTCTCTCTCTATATATATATATATATATATATATATATATATATATATATATATATATATATATATATATATATATATATATATATATATATATATATATATATATATATATATATATATATATATATATATATATCTATCTATCTCTTTTTTTTTTTCAGTGAACTACAATCATTATTTAGGCGATCCCCCACCAAGAGATAACCTTGGGAATTCTGCTGTACCTGGAGCCTCAGCTTCAGACTTTATATACAAGTTCCACCATCCTGTAACTGAAGAAGGAACAACATCTTACTTTGAGGTCTACCTTGAAAAGGATGAGACAGTAACCTATGGTGTGAGTAGATGTTAGGATACAGAGCGGTATATTATTTAAGCAAAACTCTATGTCCCTCAAAGTAAAGAGAGTTTCGACATAACATGCTCATCAAGGCTTCCTCTGCAAGAAAAATTCTGGGAAGAAGAGAATGCCCAACTCCATCTTTCCTATCCCTTATAGTCTCTTATCAAACCCGTGGCCACCATTTGTTCTTTATATCCCATAAAAGTACTTTAATTTGATTATCATTATGTGTACTGGGATCTAAAATAGTGGGGAGTTGAGCGTCCTTTTTCTCCAGTAATTCTTTCTCTCTCTTTCAGTCTTACTGTGCATCTATTTTTCCCTCAGGATGTCATTAAAGTTGACTAAACAGGATGAAGCAAGGGGACTGTGGATATCCCCTTGGTATTTTTCCTCTACAGGAGTGTGGGCATGTAAGAAATTTCTGGTAGGAAAACTGTAACCAATACCATATTAATCCTAAGCCAGTTATATTAAAGTAATATCCTCTATTGATATGTTTATTAATTTGCTTGATTTTCAGATTTTCTTTTAAGGTAGTGATACATCCTGTTGAAGCCAGAAGAATGGCCATTGCTGAGTAGAAAATGGGGGTAGTTGATTTATCATACCCTTCTCCATCTCTGCAATCAGTTAATTAGGGCAAGGAAAATTATTAATTAATAATCAGGTCTTTATGCCCAAATTCTTATTAGTGGCCCTTATAGCATACTAATTCAGTAGCTGCAAACTTCTTTTCCCTTCTCATCGTCAGAGATATATTTCGTAAAGTCCCAATAATACTGGGGAAAAATGTTGCCATCCTTCTTCATTTGTTCTAGTTTGCTGTTCCAAGATGTTCCTCTGGGTTAGTCTACTGTCATGCACTGAAGGGTTGTGTGACTGGTTGTCCTTGGAACCGAGAAAAACAGTCATTTTCATGCTCATCAAAGCAGAGTTTTTGCTTTTTGTCACAAACCTGCGTCTCTGGATATGCTAAAGATCGGTGCCCAAGCTATGTAGAAAAACGTAAGTTTGCTGTAGTCGAATGATATATTACTGTATTGTTTAAAACGCATTTTAACCTTAACTGTTTCATATTAGCTTTAGGATATTATAAGACAGAAAACTTAAGTTACTCTCTATCTCATCTTTTGCTATGACATTGTAGCCACGTTTTATGTAATGCCTAAAAATTATTTTACTTATTTAGGATACCAATTATATATCAATATATAAATTAGCTATATATTTTGATAAATAGAAATGAGAAGAAATGTTTCATTTATTAGTATAAAATATTAGACATTCTAGCAAATATTGTCAATAATTATTTGATGAACTATTTTTGTATATAAATTTCTTTTCAATACATATATCAGCAAATTATGAGGAAACTTCAGAAGAAAGTTCTTTGATGAAAGGATTCAACAGAGTTGCATGGAACCATAAACTTTCTCCAGGCTCTGTTATCTATGCCAAAGGACCAATCATGAGAAAGTAAGTACAGGTGTTTGTTTTTTTGTCTTATGTCTCCTCTTTTTACTTGACGTTGTTGGAAAAAGGTTTCCTCTTCTGTATTCCTTGTGTTTTTTAAGAGTCTACTAAAAGTATTATCTCAGGGATGTTGACTGAAAGAATTCTCCAGTTGTATTCCTTGCTTGTTTTTAGAGGCTACTGTAAAGGATATTCTTGGTGATTTGTGTAAGAGGATTCCAATGTCGTATTTTTGCATGTCAAAGAAGGCTAATAATAGGGATATTCCAGGAGAATTAAGAAAAAGAATTCCACCTCTGCATTCTCTGTTTGTCCCTGGAGATGGCTAAAAGTGATATACTTAGTGAATTGGGGAAAGAATTTTACTCTTGTATTAATTGTGTCATAGTAGGCTACAGAAAGGTCATGTGTCTGGTGCTTTGGGTGAAAGAATTCCACTCCCAAAACTTGTCATAGAAGTCTACTAAAAGTGATATTCCCGGGGATATGGGTAAAATTATTGTATCTTCGTATTCCCTGTGTGTTGTGTGAGGCAACTAAAAGGAATATTCATGAGAAATTTTGCATAAGAATTCCACCCTTATATGCTCTGTATGTTTTACAGACACTCCCCAACTTACGAACAAGTTAGGTTTCAGAAGTCTGTTCTTAAGTAGAATTGTTCGTAATTTGTGTTTAGGTTGAAGAAAATACTGTACAGTACATGCATATGCAGTATTGCACAGTATTTAGGTAAAGACACTTAACTACTACATAAAGCGTAAAGAATACCGTATGAATTAATTTTGATACAATAATGATACTGTCATAATGCAATACAATACAGTAATACATACATTGATGCAAAGGTATATTATGGGTAGGTTTTCGTAATTATGTGAAGGAATTCCATCTTTCCATTCCCAAAAAGTTGTGGGAAATACAGTGGTGACCCCAACCCACGAATGCCTGTACCCACAAACAAACAAACCCATGAACAAAACTTGACCCCAACCCACAAATAAATTCCAACCCACGAACAAAAATGCGTTGGCCAAGCCACCATGTGTCCCATTCGGCTGCTCTCGGCAGCCACGTGGGTCCCACTCGGCCACTCTCAGCTCTGCATTGATGCCCGAACTGTGTGGTTCGTTCGTGATTTCATCGTAGTTCTTGCTTATTTTCCATTGTTTTGCTTTTAATATAGCCCTTATTATGGCTCCTAAGAAAGTTAAAAGTATTAGTGATATTGGCGTCAATCACCCCAGATGCATAACAGTAGAAAAAAAAAATTATTGCAAAACATGAAAATTGGGTGGGTGTGTCCGATATCGCCACGCAGTACAACATGCCGAAATCAATTATCTGTACAGTTTTAAAGAACAAAGAGATCTTAAAGGCAGCTGACGTGGGTAAGGGATTTAATATATTAACAAAGAAAAGGTCGCAGGTGATAGAAGAGGTAAAAAAATTATTATTGTTGTGGATAAATGAAAAACTGTTGGTTGGGGATAGTATTAGCGAGGCCATAATATGCGCTAAGGCTTTGCAAATCCACCAAGATTTATTAGCGAACTCTCTGAGTTCTAGTGGCGTTAACTAGAGGAATTTAAAGCCAGTAGAAGCTGGTTTGAACACTTTCGTAAATGAACTGGGATTCATAGCGTCATTAGATAAGGAGAGGTGGCTAGTTCCGTACAAAAAGCAGCGTATTCCTACGAAAAGGAATTCGCTAAATACAGTAATCCTTCGCTATATCGCGATTCACCTTCTGTGAATTCAGTGCATCATGGGTTTTATGGCGAGCATATGTATTTTATATCGCCGATTTCCTTGGTATATCATGGGAATCCACGATATGTGGAAATATTACAATTTCCAGTATTTTCATTATTTTGTTGATTAAAAAAAGTATTTCCCAGCCTAAGAATAATAAAGCAGTAAAAATAGTAAAAATCATTAATTTAAACATGTAACTCACAGTATTGCACCATATAAAATACGACACCGATATCGACGTCTTGAAAAACACAAAGGGTCGCACCTACGTGAGATAGTGCATATTAAAATTTCCAGTATTTTCATTATTTTATTGATAAAAAAAAACATTTCCTTGCCTAAGAATTATAAAACAGTAAAAAATAGTAAAAAAGATAAAATTAAACATATAACTCACAGTATGCATCTCACGTCACCCATTCAGTTACTCACATGTGAGCCATTCACGTTGTGCCTCTTAATATGTTGTGCTTGTGTTTTTTGTGAAACTTTTGCATGTGTATTTCAACCCCTGCAATGCCACCCAAGTATCCTTCATCTTCTAAGGCTTCTGATAGTGAGCCTAAGCAGCAAAGGAGGATGTTGACCATAGCAAATAAGGTAAAACTGTCATATATGCTGAAGGAAGGAAGAAGCTTCTCGGCTGTCGGCCGCCATTGGCTGTGCAGTATGTAAACGTCATCATCATATCATTCTCAATAAGCTTACTTATCACATTCGTATAGCTTTACATTTCCACGCTGTTACTTATGGTAAACTTACCTGTCACACTCATATAAATTTATGCTTGTGCGCTGTTATTAATAAAGTAAAGGGTGAGTTGTTAACAGTGCAGGGAGGGTTTATACAGTTAAGGTAAAATAAATGTAAAATACCTGTAATAAAGATGGTGCTGCTGCTTTGCGGATTTTCACCTATCGTGGTTGGTCTCGGAACCGAACCCACACGACAAATGAGCGATCACTGTATATCGTGAGTGAAGGTTATATCCTGCAACAAGTGTTTTAATTGTGATGAAACGGGACTCTTTTGGAAGAGAATGCCCAAAAGAACCTATATGACCCAAGAGGAAAAATCACTGCCTGGCCACAAACCACGCGGATTTTACTCCTAGAGTGGTTGATTGAAGTGTATGTGCCAGCAGTGAAGATATACCTTGAGGAAAATGATTTGTCTCTTAAGTGTCTCCTCATAATGGATAATGCTCTTGCCCATCCTCCAGGTATGGAAAAAGATCTTGCTTTTCATTATGACTTCATTAAAGTAAGATTTCTGCCTCCCAACTCCACTCATATCCTCCAGCCTATGGACCAACAATTAATTTCTAGTTTTAAAAAGTTGTATACGAAGGGTCTTTTTGCCAGTTGTTTTCAAGTCACCAATGACACGGAGTTGACCCTTCGTGATTTCAGGAAAGACTACTTTAATATCCTCCACTGCATTGGCCTCATTGAAAAAGCATGGAAGGAGGTCTCATATCATACACTGAACTACGCCTGGAGGAAAGTTTGGCCAGGTTGTGTTACTTATGGAGACTTTGAAGGCTTCAAGCAGGAGTTAGCTATTCAAATTGTGAATGAAATTGTGGCCATAGGCAAAGGTTTGGGCTTGGAGATCAGTGAGGAGGATGTGGAGGAGCTAGTGGAGGACCATAAAGAAGAACTTACCGCAGATGAATTAATTGAGTTGCAACATGAACAGGTGAGGATTCTCCAAGAGGAGTAGTCATCGGAGGAAGGGGATGAGAGGGTAAAGGTGCCCAGTGACTTCTCTTCTTGGGTTATATAGGTTGTTTTAGGCATTTCATTCCAAAAGAGTCCCATTTCATCATAGTTAAAAGCTTGTTGCGGGATATAACCTTCACTCTCGATTAATTTAGCGAATTCCTTTGCGTACCAATCCGCTGCCTTATAGTCAGAACTAGCCACCTCTACATGTCTAATGACGCTATGAATCCAAGTTCGTCAACGAAAGTGTTCAAACCAGCTTCTGCCGGCTTTAAATTTGTCAACTTTAGCGCACGTAGAACTCGGAGAATTTGCTACTAAATCTTGGTGAATTTGCAAAGCCGGAACACATATTATGGATTTGCTAATACTATCTCCAACCAGCTGTTATTCTTTTATATACAGCAACAATAATTTTTCTACCTCTTCTATCATCTGTGACCTTTTCTTTGTTAATATATTTGCTCCTTCATCCACCTTATAGATCTCTTTACTCTCTAGGATAGTACAGATAGTTGATTTCGCCATGTTAAGGGGGGTTTACACGGTCAAACGGTTCGTCAAATGTGGTTCGACAGACAAGTGTTTGAAGTGATGTTCGAATGTGTGAATGGGGTATTTGGTTGTCGAACACGTTTGACAAACGTGTTTGACAACCAAATACCCCGTTCACACATTCAAACATCACTTCAAACACTTGTCTGTCAAACCGCGTTCGACAATCCGTTTGACCGTGTAAACCCCCCTTTATACTGTGTGGCGAGATCAGATGCGCAAACACCATTTTCATGCCTAGTAATTATTTCCTTCTTTGTTTCCACTGTTATGCGTCTAGGATGTTTGACACCACTGTTGCTAAATATGCTTTTAACTTTCTTTGGAGCCATAATAAGGGCTATCTCAAAAGTAAAACAATGGAAAATAAAGCATCCACTGCAAACAGGTTACGAACGAACTACACAGTGTGGGCACCAATGCAGAACTAAGAGCGGATGAGCGGGAAACATGGTCGCCTGGCCTACACATACATGTTTGTGGGTTGGTTTTTGTTCTTGATTTGGGGTCAAAATTTGTTTTTGTGTTGTTGTTTTTTTTTGTGGGAACAGGCATTCATTAATTGAATAATTATATGAATGCAAAAAATACACCTTTCAACAGTACTGAGTTAAGTTGCCAAGTAGCACAGCTGTCTTATTTCTTTTTTACTTTGTTCTCTATTATTAGCATTTATTATTTTTTTTTAACTGAGTTAGATTTAAAGTCTGATCCTGTGATAACATACCTTGGTTAGCAAGTGATTAATATTTGTTTTCTTCTAATATGACCAGTTTATCAGTTAAGAAGAATATATAGCAGATACAGGTGGGTGACTCCTCAGATACAAATTCAAATTTTCCTTGCAGTGAACTTTTGTTTTGCATTTTTTTCTTCTCAAATTACCAAAGTCAAATTTTAAGTTAGGATGTGTGTTGCCAGAAAAGAGATGAATTGAGTAACTAAATAGTACTCAAAGAAAGATATAGAAATTCTGTGTGAAGAATAAGGCAATCTCTGTCCCTAATCCCCCCAACCAGTGGTTGAGGATCCCAGGGGGATGTCACAGGAGGAGGAGTGGCTGTTAGGAGATTGAAACAGGAAGTCAAGGAATTAGAGAGAATGGTTAAAAACCTTGATGATAAAATTTTGAATATGAATAGAGAAATGAAAGAGACTGAAACACTCAGAGAGGAAATAAGATTTTTGGAGGAAGCAAATAAAACACAAGGGCAAGAGATACAAGAACTAGAAAAACGAATAAAGAAGCTGGAAGGGGAAAAGAGTCAACTAGAAACCAGAATTTCTAAACAAGAAGATAACAATAAACAGCTCAATAAACAGTTCACTGCTCTCTTCTGAGAGAGACAAGATTGCGGATTGGAACGTCCTGATTAAGGAAAACATCGAACAGTTTAAAAAATAGTTCCAGGAGCTGAATACGGAACATGATGCCATGAAAACTTCCTTTGCTGATGCACTAAAGGGGAATGTAGAAGTAAAAGAAGCTGTGAAGGTGATGGCACTGGAAAACATACAAACAGTTGACTATAAACAAAAGGTAATAGAAAAAATGAAAGACGGTGTGATGGAAAGGGCAAATCCACTGATTAAACAGGCACTTGATAAAGAGCAGACAGTGGTAATCTCAGGCATAAGTGAATCCCAGGAGGCAACATGGTACGGGAGACTTGAAGAAAATAAAGCTAGGGTTTTAGACCTAAGAAAGCTTGGAGTAGTTTGTGGTCCTCAGGATTGTAAACATTCACCAACTAGGTAAATATTCTAGGGAGATAAAGAAGATAGTGATAGGAGATCAGGGGTGGGGCCTCATTAAGATTAATATACACAAGTGCTGATGGATTAGCTGGTAAGGCAGTATAATTAAAAGATAGGATTCACAACAGTAAGGCAGATATAGTAGCAGTTACAGAGACTAAGTTGAGTAAGGATATAAACAGTGTCACAGTTTTTCCTAAGGGCTTCAGAATATTGAGGGTTGAAAGTTCTGAGAGGACGTCTTGAGGGGTAGCACTGCTTATAAGTGAAAGGATACAGGTTGAAGAAATAAACTTTGCTATAGAAAGTGAGTTCAAGGAATTTCTTGTTGCTTGCATAAATACTGGGTCAGAGAGCATTATAATACCTTTTTTATATAACCCACCAAGGAACCAGCATAGGCTAGATGTTCATGAGGAAAGTCATACATATACTATTGAAGTCATAAACTCAGTTGTTAACATGGCACGGGAGAGAAAATGTAGGATTTTGATTATGGGAGATTTTAATCATAAAGAGATAGATTAGATAAATCTTGACCCATACAGTGGTTAGGATTCATTCAAGGCAAGATTCCTAGATTGCGTACAAGGGAATTTCCTACACCAGCATGTACTGCAACCAACGAGGGGCAGGGGTAGGGATGAGCCATCGCTACTTAGTCTAGTATTCACAGATAACGTGTTGGATATTGAAAAATTTGAGTATGAACCACCAATTGGAAGAGTGACCACTGAGTGTTTTTAATGGAGTATATCATTGAAGATGTTCTGCCTGAAAGTAGAAGCACTGGGGACATGAGGAGGAATTACATCACAATGAATGAGTTTTTTGCAGTTATTGACTGGAGTACCTTATTTAACAACAAATCTGTACAAGAAATTTGTTCGTGGGTTGTTGTTTTTTTG